>OMLJ01081127.1:0-10366 GCA_900302595.1 Gadiculus argenteus | reverse complement strand
AGTGCAGAGAGGGGGGGAAAGGAGGCGGATCAGTTGGTCGTTCCAAGAACATACATCAGCAAGGTTTTATACATGGCCCACTCACATCTCCTGGGAGCTCATCTGGTGATGGATAAGACCAGGGACCGGGTATTGGACAGATTCTACTGGCCTGGGGTAAAAAGGGACATAGAGAACTTCCGCCAAGCCTGCCCCGAATGCCAACGTACCGCCCCGAGACACTCTGTACGGAACCCCCTAATACCCATGCCCCTGATAAAAGTCATTAGTCATTAGACATCGTAGTGCGCCTCCCCAAGACAAGTCACGGTCACCATACATTTTTGTTATGGTAGACTACGCGACCCACTACCCGGAGGCCGTTCCTCTCCGCGCTGCCACAGCCAAGGCGGTGGCAAGATAATTGATGCTACTGTTTAGCATGGGGGGAATAGTCAGGGAGATAGTGACAGATCAGGGCTTGTGCTGGGTCCCGGGTGTTGAAAGACTGAAAGTCTGTTACAGATCAAACAGCTCCGGATCTCCATCTACCACCCCCAGACCGACAGACTGGTGGAGAGGTTTGATAAAACACTGAAACACATGCTCAAGAAAGTGATGGAAGTCGACAGGAAGAACTGGGACCAGCTACTCCCTCACGTCCTTTTCGCCACCCGGGAAGTACCCCAGGCCTCCACTGGATTCCACCCATTTGAGTTACTGTATGGCAACGAGAGGCGACCGAGAGGGCTGCTCGACATCGCCCGGGACACATGGGAGAGCCAGCCCTCCCCCCACCGCACCGTGGCATCGTTGAGCACATTGAGCAGGTACAGGGCCGGATGGCGCAGGTGTGGCCAGTGGTCCGGGAACACCTAGAAAGAGCCCAGCAGGCCCAGGCCCGTGTTTACAACCGGGGAGCCTAGCTGCGCACCTTCAACCCGGGGGAACAGGTCTTGGTCCTCATCCTGGACCAGGATGAGTGCAAGTTCCTGGCGAAATGGCAGGGACCCTATGAAATCGTCAACCGGGTCGAGCCAAACCCAGGACATGCGGGAAATGGTGCTCCAGCATCTGGACATCTTCTCAGAGCGGACCGGGAGGGCTACAATCGCCAGCCATGACATCCGGACACAGCCGGGAGTCAGGGTCCGGCTCCGCCCCTACCGCATCCCGGAAGCACGGCGTGTCATCATGGGGTGAGGTCGCCAGTATGCTGCAGATGGGGGTCATAGAGGAGTCCAACAGCGCCTGGTCCAGCCCTGTGGTAATGCCCTGAGTGGATGAACTGATAGGAGCGCCTGGGCCCGGGCCGGTTCATATCCACCCTAGACCTCACAAAGGGGTACTGGCAGGTCGCCCTCACAAAGTGGGCCCAGGAAAAGACTGTGACGGGCTCTACCATCCTCCCGTTTAGGGTGCATGGGGCTCCCTCGACCTTCCAGAGGATGATTGGCCAAGTTCTATGGACCTACGCCGCTGCCTATATACACATGCGACGGCTGCCTGCCCGTTGCAATCGCGAGACGCTCAACACCTTCACCACGGCCCCTTAAATTGGATGACAACGGCCAAAGAAACTAATGCCAGGGTGACGCGCTGGTTCCTGGCTCTTCAGGACTACCACATACCGGCCTGGACGGGCTCACGCAAACGCAGATGCACTACCCTGGAGGGACGCATGCCTTTGGTCAGTAAAACTGTAAACCGTAAACCTGCCTGTGCGTTTCATTGCGAAATACCCGCCGCCGACGAGGGGGTTGCCACACTACCAAGAGGCCCGTCAGGAAAGTACTCAACAAAACCGTCATGTTACAAACCACTCTACGTACCATCATATTTCCCCTGCCAGTTTCTGAGCACTAAAGAGCCCCCTGTCCCCCAACCCACACGCGCACACACGCACGCACGCACACCCTCCCTCCCTTCCTTCCTTCCTTCCTGGTACCTCTGAGCTGTTTGAGCAGTAGCTGCATGCTGCACTGATGCTGCTGCTGCTGCAGGGTGAGCCTCCGGTCCGTGTCCAGGACCAGGTGCTCCAGGGCGGCCTCCGCCGTCCGGTACTGGCCCCGTCGCTCGCTGGCGGCCAGACGCAGGTCCTCACAGCACAGCCGCAAGCAACGCACCTCGTCCCGCAGGCACACCACCTGGTGGGGCAGGGAGCAGGGTGGAGGTGGTGGTGGAGTATAGACGGATGATCCATTGATATCACATTGAGATTTGGGCTATTGCCGTATTAGTATATTATAAGTATTATCTTTTGCGTTTGCATTACATTACAATGTCATCCAGTTGGATCTGAAGTCGTATTGATACATGCCACTGGGTGGACACATTGATACAAAGCATCTGCTGGGCATCTTCTGAGCGTGGTTGGGCTCAGTGGGTAAATCCACCCCCTTTACCTGTTTGCACAACCCTCAACCAGTTGGAGCCGTTTAGTAGGTGGTTGTAGCTCACTGAAATAATGATGTGTATGTTTGTCTACTGTGAGTAAGTTGGACATTCACCTTGTTGAAGTATTTCAGCAGCAAATTAGAGGCCTCTGTCTGCGATAGCTTCTTCAGCTTCCGGGAGACATTACATAGTTGGGAGGGTTCAGTGGTCTGGGACTGGTGGGAGTTTATGGCGGTGATTGACAGCTGCTTCTGCCTGTCTTGAATGGACTGGTTCTTAAAGTCCAGAGCAGCCTCCAGCACTTCTATAGCCTCCTCCAACTCAAGCAGGGAATGCTCCTCCTGGACACAGACAAATGAATGATATACAAGCTACATAGCTTAAGCTACTTAAGCGAGCTTCAGCAAAAGTTCTTCCTAGACTTGTAGATGACCCCGGTCATTTGCAATGAGTGCTTGGGCAGAGTGCACACAGCTAGCCAGTTATAGTTAGACAGACAGGTAGGCCTGTAATGAAATGCAGCCCAAATTAAATGATTGGATACCACAGCCATACCAAATTTGATACCAAATTAGATTTTTTTTATCAGAGAATTCCATTTACTGATTGCTGTGAAAATGAGCACGCACCCACGAACGAACGCACACACACAGTCTCTTGTCCTGACCTTTGTGGACAGCACCTTCCCATCTCGGAGCTGTGTGTTCAGGACATCTCTCCTCTCTCTGAGGGAGTCCCTCTCCTTCTCCAGTTCCTCTGCAGTGAACACTCTGTTGTGCGCTGCCTGGCCACTGCCCCCTAGCTGTTCCTCAAGGGACACCAGGCGCGTCGACACACTCAGTAGATCCTTACTTAGAATCTGAGAAAAGGATGGAGACGATGACAATGAACCCTGGTCGTGTTCCGAAGTGGAGGCTGTGACTCACTAGAACACCTCCTTGTGAGTCGCGTCCCCTGGAGATGAGGCCAGAGTGCTGCCTGGCGTTTGTAGCGTTCAGAGTTTGGAACGACTTGCTAGTGTGGAAGCGCTTCCACTTCACTGCTCCAGTGGTAAATATTGTAATATTTTAATTGTTTAAATTGTTATTGGCGACAGTAGTTTGTCTAAACACCAGCTACGAACATATTAAAACAAATGAATTCATGCAAAATATAGCCTATCAATATAGCCTAATTACTTTCAGAAACTTTTGAAAAAAATTGTCTTATTTTTTTGCATTTACATGATTAATCTATAACAAAATACAAAATATTTCTGAAAACTTTCAAATAACTTGAATCCATCTGCAGTTTTTAAATCCCTGCGCAGCTTGTGAACGCAAAGGATTGTGGGGATTTTGGCTCGTTGAGGATCCATCGATGCATCCTTGAAAAATCTTGGAATTCTCAAAAACAAAGGATGCGAAAAGGGCGCGAATTTCGGAGTGTCCTCAACATTGGAACAGTGCTTGTCGGCGTTCTATGACTTAGCGTCCTTAAAAGAGTGGCCGTTGCTTCCTTCACAGTGGGACACAGCCCTTATGTTGTATTTCAATGATAGAAGATTACAAACAATTGTATTTGTATTTGAGGCGGCTTTAAAAACTTTGGAAGAAGAATAATTATTCTGATGAATGGAAGTTTTAGTCAGATAAGGATGTTGATTAAGTATGATTAACTTTTTACAATGTCCAAGGAAAGCCATAAGTTACGGGTAACATGTGTGTTTTGAGATATGTTCACATTCTCGCACGCACACACACCCACACACACACACACCTGGCTGGAGCGCAATCTCTTGTTCTCGAGTTTGCTGCGTTGCTGGAGACACGCCTCCCTGTGTAGCAGCATCTCCTCCCTCCTCTTTAGCTCCGCCTCCAGCTCCTGGAGTGCCGCCTTCTGCTGCAGGGCCCGCTCCTCCTCAGTCTCCAGCCAATCACCATCATGCTCCTTTTACCAGGCAGAGGTAGGATCATTAGGCGATTAGGAGTGGAACGGCATGAACATAGTTTAATGTTCATGATAATAATTATCATTCTCATAATAATATTGTTAAATTATGAGTTTCACCTCTTCTTGTGGGCTTTCAAAGAGTCTGCTTTGGTCGATGCTGGTTCCCTCTATTCCTAAGCCCTTCAAATACAAGAGATCAAGATGAACTGAACAGTTGACTGCTTTGTTCAATACAGTACAGTTATCCCAACAGCTAACCCAAATATTGCAAAAAAAAACAGTATATTTAATTTGTACTTTGATATTTCTTCAATTCTCATTGTCATTTTTGCTTTGTGTAAAGCACTTTGCTCCTGTGTTGATTTTACTATGATAATTATTATAAGTGGTTGCCAATATGAATTCTAATTAATTAAAAAGATAATATCAATTATACATAGAATTCCAACCTCGTTGATGGAGTGAGTCCCTGCACGATGGTGCTTCAGGCTGGTTTGGAGTCGTTTCCTCTGCAGGCTCAGGTGTTGCAGGCTGTGGCACAGCTCTGCCCGGGCCTGCTGGCTCTGTAGGGACAGTCTGTTCAACACTGCCTTCCTGCCATCCTCCTTATTTGTGTTGATGGCTCTGGCATCCCTGCCTGTCACACAGAACAAGATCCACACTGAGTAAAAAACACCTTTGCCTCAGGAAAAAATATGTTAAAATAATTCTGGCAGAGCCTTGGCTCCACTTGGCTCGCCTGTTCGAGTAAGGCAGGCTTACGAGAACATGTTGAGTAACAACTTTCATAATATTGAGTCAGATCACACCTTGCAATAAAATAAACACCATGGAGGGTTTTAAAACAGTACACTATTGCACAGTAAATAATGACATAAGCGGGTTGGAAACATAATATGTTGGAGGGAGAAAACACACTTGTTTTATCAAGCTCTTTAATGAGCTGCTCCTTCATGCGCATGTTGATGGTCAGATCCTGGATTCTCCTCTGAATGTGGCAGGATCTTCCTCCCACCTCCTTCAGATGTATTGGTTTCCCGTGGATCCCTGTGGAGAGCAAACATCTGTTTGTATGATGATGATGTTGTTCATAACATAACACAAAGCGAGCCAAGGGTTACCTTGTGTTATCTGGGATTGTTGAGACAACAGGACTTCATCTTGGATCTTCTGGTGAGTTTCAGTCCCATTGTGTTTCTGGTCTGGACTCTTCTGAAGGCCGGTCCAAGTGCGATTCAAAGGACGTCTGTCGTAACAACACAACAATAAGCCAGATATCAGATCCTCATAAGAGGGACATTATGAGGGCTTATTTTCTCACCAACATAAGCCGTGGGAGATTTTAACTCACCTGAATGCCATTTGGCTGTCCTCCCCATCTTCATCCTCATCATAGTCCACCACCTCCTCCTCCATGTTCTCCTTCTGGTCTCTGTCTCCGGTCCCCTCACGCAGCTTGATGAAAGGGCAGTAGACCTCCTGTTTCTCCTCGATCTCCGCCAGCAGGAGGTGGCCACGCATCCTAAACGCTGCCATCACTCTTTCCAAAGAACATGCCGGCGGACTTGTATGGATCTGCACTCGAGACACACACACACACACACACACACACAACACACACACACACACACACACACTATTTAAAAGGCACCCATTTTTATTTGTTTTGTGAAAATGACTTATAAATTATTCAAATGATTCATAAAACAACCCACAGATTGATGTGTTACCATCGTACCTTCCGAGCAGGCTGGTGGCGCCGGCTGTCCCCGACCAGGGGGGCGCTGTAGGGCCTCCTGGCAGAGTGAACAGAGGGTTCTGTTTCCACAGAGCTCCCTGCGGTTCCCAGCCTAGAGGTCATGAGGTCACCACGGAGCCGCTTGATCAGAATCTCTTGTTCCACCAGCTGTTCCGTCTGCAAATGTCCAAACACACACACATCATAGGGCGATAGTCCTAGATTCATTCATGAATTTCATCTGATTCAATTAAGCTGTATTAATTAATTAATAAATCAGGACTTTTATCCCTTTACGTTGGTTAATATACCATCGCTCCCCCCACACAGCATTGCACTGCACACATCTTTACCTGTATGCGTGTGCGCTCCTTCTCCTCCTCTAGGGCCTGCAACTGGCTCTTCCTATCCACAACCACTTCCTGTATCTCCCTCTGGGCCTGTCGGAGTGCCTGTTCTTTCTGCTGCAATTCCTGCTTGGCTCTGGCCAGAGTCTCCTGGGAGAGAGGATCATTGATTTGATATGATTACGGTTTGAATGTACTGTAATATTAGTGATCCATTGCAACTTTTCCCTATTTAGTTGGAAATTGTTCATCAAGAATCTTTAAAGAGACCTACAGTTTAGTCATTCATTTGTTAAAGAACCATGTGGACACAATGTTTTTGATTTTATAAATAAAATAAGGAATGAGATGTGTAAGCCAGTGATCTGTGTCTACTCTTATGTTGCATCACTACCTGGCTTTTGTTGAGATCTCGCCTGAGCTGTAGCACAGTGAGGGGGTGGGCCTCATCTGGAGTTTCATTGGTTGGATCTAAATGCTTAACAGCTATGAGTCTCTCTTGCCAATCTTTCACCCTCTGCCTGATCGTGGCACTAAGGGTGGCTGCAGACAAATCCTCCAACAGCTCAGAAGCTTGACGGACCAGAAGGAGATACTCCAATGCCTCCTCCGGATTGGCTGTCCTCTCGAGGTCAGTGTCTCTCTCTGAGCTCTCCCCCACCACCTCCTCCTTCTTCTCCTCCTCCTCCTCTCCCTCCTCCTGCTCCTCAACCCTCCCAGCTGCTTTCCCCGCCTTCCCCCTCTCCTTCTCCAGCTCCCTCTCCCTCTCCTTCAGCAGCTCTCGGAGCGTCTCCACCTCATAGGTCAGCTCCCCCAGACGGGCCTCCCCCGGGTCCCAGAGGGAGGGGCGGGACCTGGTGTCCGAGCGGGAGGCGGCGCTACCGGGACGATTGCGTACGTGGCGTGTCCTGTGGGCAAACTGCAGCACGCCGAGGGTCTGGGCCATGCTGTGGTGGGAGGGGCTGACGCACGCCACCATCAGCGTGTGGGCCGTCCCCCCCAGCGAGTCCCTCAGGAGCCGCGTGATCTTGGCGTCCCGGTATGGCACGTGCACGCCACTGCCGCCACGGCGAACCCGCCCGGGGTCCGCGAGCGCACGGATGACGTTGCCCAGCGCCAGCAGGCCCGTGTTGATGTAGGCCGACTCTTTGAGCCGCACGCCGGTGTTGCCCGTGTGGCCGGCGCGCTCCGAGCCGGCGAGGTCCACCAGGTGGAGCTTGGAGAAGCGGACGGCGTGGCCCGTGTCGCCGTGGCAGCCCTGGGTGAGCTGGAGGGAGAGGATGGCGTGGGAGCGGCTAGAGTGCTCGTTCAGCCCCGTGGTGGCGGTGTGGCGCAGGGCGTTGCCCGCCTGCAGGACGTTGAGGAGCTCGTCGGCGGAGTATACCACCGTCTCCTTGGCCCCCACCACCACTGGACAAATAACACAAGGATTAGTCCCTTTTTAATTATATTATTGTAACTAATATCATAATATCCGAGGGTATTATATAATTAATACCCTCAGATGATACTGTTTGCCTCAAACAAGCTGGGTTCACAACTGAGCGCCACACACACAACTCAGTGTTATACCATAATGGGGAATGAGCCTCCCTTATGATGGACAATGGAAACCAATGTGAACCCATGTGAGAGAACAGACAATTCCACTAGCAACAAGATCAGAGCCAGGCATTGGGCGCATATAAGGTTCTACTACCCTTGAGACAAACTACTGTACTGTGGCCTATAATCAAGGTCCCCTAGCTTTACCCCTAGCTCTGATCATTAGTAGGCCCTAATAGGTTAACTCTGCAAGTCAAACAGCCCTGGAAAGCCTACACTACCCTGCCTCTTCACCCCCAGCATGTGACCTCCTGTACACGCTGACCGTGTGCTCCTCCTGACCTGTGTTTCCCCGGTCGTCCTCTCTGATGTGCAGCTCTTTGTGGTTGGTGTGGAGTTCCAACAGGTCCCTCAGCTCCTCCCCGTACAGCTCCATATAGGAGACCCGTACCGTGTGATCCACCGGCTCACCACCTGTCCCTGCCGGCCTCTTCTGCCCCAGCAGCTGGAACACATCCTGGGCCAGGCGGCCAACAATACCCCAGTCCTCATCTGGAGGAGGGAGCGAGACACAGTGTGTGAAGAAGTGAAGCAAAGCTAGAAGGGGAACCATTGACAAGTCGGATATATGTATTTTGGAAGTTGGAATAATCACACATGGATTATGGTCTTTCCAGCCATATGCCTAATAGGTCCTTCATAATCGAATGGCCAAAACAAATGAGGATTTGAAAGGTTTTGAATGAAAATGTTGACGATGCAAAATATTTTGTAGTTCGGACTTCTGTATTAACCAAAGCGAGACATATTCTACTGTGTCGTCCACTTACCAACAAGTCCTCCTCCTAGTGTGTACGTCTTCCCCGACCCGGTTTGCCCGTAGGCAAAGACCGTCGCGTTGTAGCCGTCGATGAGCGACTCCACCAGCGGGTGGACGCAGGCCTCGTACAGGTCATCGTGGCTGGACTCACAGCCGAAGACGTGGTCGAAATGGAAGGTCCTGTCCTTTCCGATCATCACATGGGACGTGTCGGGCACCACTCGCACACACACCTTGTGGTCGTGTAGAAGCTCTCTGGGAAGCAAGGGACGGATGCGGACCGCGACCCTGACACACACCTCGTTCATCCTGACTTATGTACTGCTGGGCGGAATGATCCACAAAGTTCAATTCTGTTTTAAACTCACCGCATGGTCTTTGTAAGCAGCATTATTCACTTAGAAGTGGAGGTCTACATACGTAAATCCTTGTAAAAGTGTTCCGATATTAGAACATTGTCGTATAATATCGATATATATGTGATCAACTATATGTGATCAACAACGTTTGAGTATCAGTTCCAGCCGTTAAGTGCGTTGTCTGAACTTCAGCACCTGGTCCCGTTTGTTGTCGGTCTGCCGTTGCCATGGTTGCCCGGGAACCCGCCACCGATGTGACAGCGAGTCAACGAAAACAAAGGAAGGGCTTCCGACGGTGCACGAACGCAACAGCGACACCATTCAGCAATACGGTACAGTGCAGTACAGTGTTCGGTTGTTACTTAATTAAATTGCTGAAGAGAACATATAACCTAAAATTAAAAATAGTGCATCTCCCTACCTAAAACAGATCTCATGAATTAAGGCAAGCGTCTGCAAATAAATAATGCAAATTACATTCCTGTTCTTAATATGCACTTTATTTCAAATAAACATCACTTTGCAATAGAATACTTTGCAATATATACAGATATCACTTGATTTTGAGAAGGCGGTCACGCCAGTCAGTAATAAATGCAGCGTGTGTGGTGTATGGGAATATGGGACATCTCTTTGTCATGTTTCTTGGCGTAAGGCCACAGGTAAAAGTCAATGATGGCTGAATTGATGTTGCAGGGCACTCCGTCTCTCTCTTGCACCAGCTTGCAGAGATGCTCTTTAATCAGCTCCACTGACCATATGGAACATCCACGGATCTCCACCTCTCTCCTGTCCCCGGACCCCAGAAGCTCACCTTGGTATGGGGGGAGAGGAGGTGGGGAGGACAGGATGAGAGTAAGAGTGGAGGTTAATAAGGGGGTCATCATACACTCCCTGCTGTGGAAGTGACCGAAACGAAAACGGACACATGTAGCATTATTTTATGTGGCTCCTCCTGGATGATGATTTTTCATGGCCAAACGGGCCAACATATAAAAACAGATGTTCCCCAGGGTTACCATTGTTGAGCGTGTCCATCAGAGCGTTGCTGTACCGTAGTGCACCCAGATACACCAGGGCCTGTGGCACGCGGTAGTCTGCGAACATGGTGAGCCAGTCCAGGTTAGGGATGTCTCCTTCGCCCCTCGCCTCCATGATGCCCCAGAAGTCCGCCACCAGGATCTGGGCCCGCTTGTAGAAGGAGATGCTTTTGCCCTGAGGACAGGACAGGACAGGATTGAGTGAATGT
>OMLJ01081117.1:0-10858 GCA_900302595.1 Gadiculus argenteus | reverse complement strand
TCTCGTTGTCTTGCACACTCAACGACTGCCCGCTGTGTGCTAGTACATGCGGTGTTCACACTGTGCATCTGCCTGAGGGCGGACGTAAGCTTGTGCACAATAGCCCTTCTCTGATTATACATCAATACCTTTCTCCCAGGGATAATTTATGCATTCATAAAATACAAGGACTCCTGCTAAACAAACCGGGCTGAGACACCACCAGCAAGCAATACAGCTGGAAATGGAGGGAAATTGTGTAGGGGGGGGGGTGCCATAATGAGCATGTACTTCTCTGTACTGTAATTGTTTTGGATGCACCTTTGCATGGCACATCTCCTATGATTCTTTTAAAAGATTCAGTTGAAATCAAGTGCATGTAAACCCGTAAATAAAATCACTTTACAAATGCAGCAAAGGGGGACGACAACACAACCATTTCTAACTAACACCCTGATTTAACCGGAGCGTGTTCGGCGTGCTCCGTGCCACGGTGTTTTGTGTGTGAAATGATATGGGTCCTTTCTCATTTGTGCTCTCCCGTCTACCATAGCGGCCCCCCCATGCTGGTTGCTAATTGGCGGGAGACTGAGGGCTTCCTGCTGCGCGTTCGCTGTTTCCCCTTGCTTTGGCACCCCACCACCTCTTTCACCAACACTTCTCAGATCCCATTAATTAACCCACAGCTAATTAACTACTTCTAATTACACTTGTGTGCTATTTCCATCGCACCCTTTAAAAGCGATGAGACAACCGCTATCCTCGCCGCACACTATTTTGATTTCTTCTTTTGCTAGCCCCCCGCACTCTGAACTGATAGTCTGCTACGGCTTCGTCTTGTCGGTGGTCAGCAGCCATGTGCACATTGTGTGTTATCCTGCTCCATGCGAAAATAATATAGCTGATCCACTCCGCCAAGCTTTGATTATTAATGTTAAAAAACGCCATTCCTGAAATGAATATTTTCTCCAGCAGAATGATGATTGTTTGGTACATATAGCGGTGTACGCTCGGAGTTGCAGTGCTATATTTAGATCCACACAACTATAGATTCATAGGGACTTTGACATAATTGAAGCGCTTTGTCTTAACTCCGACGTCCCTAAGACATACCCTAAGACGGAGTATGTCTTAGAGTACACACGTGCCCGCAGACACACTCAACACAGCCCAAGCTATTTCTGTTCAACAAACTGATAGCTCCTACTGAAGATCATTGATTTTACGGGAAGCCCTGTTTACAGGATGAGTGCCATCGACCTGAGGGGACTTTTTGCCTTCTGAAGCTGGAGCCACAATGGAACACCCTTACGTTTGCATTACATACACTGGAAACGGAGTGTGGACAAGATGTTTCCAGCAAGCGACGAGCGTTGTAATGCTTTACATCCTTGCTGAACTTGAAACGATAAGCACAGGTTTGACTGTATAGCTGGATTATTGATAAAATGTTGGAATTGTAAGGATTGTGGCCTACAAAGTCAGCTATAGGACCGCATGAGAGTTATTACGCAGAAAACGAGACCTAAATCTGCCTACAAAGGACTACGAGGTCCCTCCCTCAGTGGGTCTATTCCCTGTGCAGCATCAAAGGCCTATCTCTGCTTTATCAATAAAAACCCTTCCTTCCCACATCTTCCTGTAACTTGCTTAGCATTTACGCCATTGATTTTCCAATAAGCGCCCCTTACCCTGCGGTCGCTGGCCAAGCTCTGTGATGGCTTAGACACCAGACGTAGACAAGCAGCATTACCCAGGAACACACAGAGTGCTGGCGCTTCTGCATTGTACTGAGTGTATAGAGTGTAGAGTATACGGGGGAACGCAACACAATAGACGTTTCTCTTTGCGTTGTACTCCCTCAATGCCGGAAAGGTGGCAATACGGCCGGTTGTTAATGTTACTGCTTTTTCAGGGTTGTGAGTTTGGCCTTGGCCAGAGCAAATTCCCCATGGAGCTCTGAAGAGCAGGGTCCTCTGGAGGGATCGTAAGGCCTTCAGGCGGCCGATTGGCCATGCTTATAATCAGAAGGCTCCTTAGCCTTTAATTCCTCCCTTACTCAAGCGGTAAATCCCACCTAATGAAAGGAGCCATAAATAAAAACTTATCTCATTTTCCATCCCTGCCCCAATGACATCCAGACCCACTCTCTGACAGGGTTCATTAAGACCTAGGCTCCCCTTTGTCTTCGGGGGGACTAAGCATATCTGTTTTTGTTAGGATGGCGGGAGGGAGGAGGTTGAACAGGGCTTTTGTTTTCATTAGTGTACCGGAGGAGAGGAATAAACGGAAGGTAGTGTCATAATGTCTCCTCGGATGGCAGCTGGAGCACACTCCATGGTCAGGTTGTGTGCACGGGCATGCTCCACTGCAGCCGCTTTGGAATTTGCCTTTTCTTCTCTCTGATTATCTCGTACTGTGTGTCGAGGCTTGTTTTGTCTGCGGCGTAGCTTGCTTATTGTCGCTCCTGCAGACCCCCATTCGACCATGGAACACCGTGATACAACTCTTGTTTTTTTTTATTCGTCTACGAGTAAGGCAGCAGTGAGTGTACAGGCAAACACAAATTAGAAGGCGTGCAATATTTAACATTGCGTATTACCACTCATAAGTCAGTATGCCTCCGCCAGGCATGATTCATTTTGATTTGTGGTTATTAACACAGTCAGCATACAAAGTCACCGGCCTCCCGCACTTCCGCTGTAAGTCTTGGGCCGCGTCTCCATGTCTGTCTCCCTCCCTTGTTTAGTGCCTCCCGGAGATTAAAGCTTTTCCTGCTTTAAACAGGTGTCACTGAGGCGGGCAGCCCTCCTAGAGACACAAACAGCATTTTATCAGTTGGCCCATCTCCGACTTGGTGACTCCAGACAATCCCATTGCTCATCAGTAAACCACTGCAGTTTAT
Organism: Gadiculus argenteus; assembly: GCA_900302595.1. NCBI lineage: Eukaryota > Metazoa > Chordata > Actinopteri > Gadiformes > Gadidae > Gadiculus > Gadiculus argenteus. The sequence continues at coordinate 7,974 of OMLJ01081117.1, read as the reverse complement.
TGAATTAGACCATCGTGACTTTAAGGAGCAACGCTGGTCTTTGCAAGAAGTGGTCATTCCCAGCTGACCTTAAGAATCCTGTTGTTTATCGAGGGGTCATCTTGATGCCCGTATTCGACCGGTCATTTCCCCGAAAGCAAGAGAGAAAAGGGTGTTTTCGGTCGTACAATGTAGCAGTGTTCCAATTGGTGCAATCATCAAGACACAGAATACAGCCACGGTTGTCGTACTGTGGGCATATCCCAGAGTATTGGTGAGTATATGTGGGTCCAGTATTCCCCGGGCCCGGTTGATACAGGTCGTGGAATCCGGAGGAGGAGGGGCAGATGAAGTCGATTAGAGGGGGAAAAAGGTGTAAAGCTGTTTTGTGTTCCAACAGAATCCCTTTCTTTCATTCATATTGTTTAACGGCGGCGCCACCTCATGACTCATGAATCACAATTCTTTGCTTTTATTTTGCGTGTGCTTTGTCCCCCTAGGACAGGTGTCTTTAGTTCAGAGAATCACTCTGGCTATTTGACAAGTGGGCAGATTAATTAAGTCTGTTTGTATCCAATACTTTCCTTGCCCCTCAGCCTATTTGCATGAAATGGCTGTTGAGTTCACGGTCTCCTCTTTTATTAATGGAGCTCATAATAAATACAGACCAGTAGGGCTAGTATCCCCTCACTCAATATGGCAGTCTGCTTTAAATCATGTCTGCCTCTATAAAGCAATCCTGTTAATACGCCGGCCTGCTTAATATCTTTCATTTTGTATGCAAAGCAACAACAATGTCATCAGGGCTAGCTTGTGTGAAGTGTAAACAATAAAACCGGATGGACCATGCTGGCATGTGTATAAGGTTGCTGTAATTTACAAATAAAATGTGATGCACTGAAATAATCTATACTTTATATGTGTGTGTGCGTGTGCGAGCGTGTGCGTGTGCGTGTGTGTATGCATCCGACATTAGCAAAAACAGCGGGACTAAGCAGACATGATCAATCCATCCCCTCTGACCCAGCCGTTAGCAGTTCATGTGTTCTGGTGCCGGGGGGTACAGAAAGTTCACAGGCGGGATTTGCATCCCTAAGTAAATAAGTAAATAAATCAAGTGCGAGCAGTGAATGTGCTAATCAGCGCGGCGACGGCGGCGGCTACGGTTGCCGGGAAACTTTGCTCATGTAATATTCAGCACTGGCAGGTTAAAGGGCAGGCCAGAGTTATTGGTTTCAGCCCGGTCGCCCCTTTAATCAATGTTGGCTGCATCCCTTTAATAAAATTATTAGCTCAGCAGTATCTCGCACTATCGTTTTATATCCTCTGTGCTCTAAATTGTGGCTCTGCGTTCGCTGAGCCGCTCAAATGCTCAGGGCACGGCCAGCTCCCGAAAGCTCTGCTCTCCATTTATTGTTTCAGCGGCCGACGATGGCGTGGAGTGTTTGAAACCCGGCTGAGCACAGAGGTTATTGGATGGTTGATCTAAACACAGCTGCAGTAAAGTTCCACCCTAGATCAGCTATTTTTGTCACATAGAAAATAACCCCTTTTCCCCCCCCCCTCTCTTTTAAAGAGTGGGTGTGCACATAACCAATTATTGTGCAAGCGTTATGCACTATGTTGCTTACGCTCAACTCAAATAGAGTAAGATTATCGCTGGTATTGTGATTATTGTTGAACATTTCTTCTCGGGAGTTGACTCCGAAATAGCATCACGGTTTTAATCGTTCGTACTTTACTTTTTTACCCCAGTTATGTAAATGTATAATGCAGTGATGGGTGGCTTTCTCTTTTTCTGTCTAATTATCTCACCGTTTTTTTTTTTTTCATTAAAACGCCTGTTTTCTGCTCCTTTCTGAATCCGAGTTAATTAAAAACGGATGTAGGATTTGCAGAATGTAAGATTATGGGTGTTGTTTGGAAGGTGAAGATAAAAGATGGTACCTTCGTGATATGGCAGGCAGATGAATCATGGATGGCTTATTAGTGCTTGTCTCGGGTATTGTGTTTAAGTACCTAATCTAGCATAATGAGCACTCTGTCATTTTTCCAATTATACCTCAGTTGTTTGTCTCTACCAAATACAATATATATACCAGTTATTCCTATACATATGCATGTGTGTGTGTGTAGTGTATGTGTGTGTTTCTCTGTGCTGATGTTTGCATATATCCATTCGATTGTGTCTTTCCTGTGTTCTCACAAAGTGATTCTCTCACTGAGTTCTCCACATTGACGTTTGAAACTCAACCAGTGTTCCCTCTCTCCTCTCTCTTGTGTTCTCTCCATCCAGGCCTAGATGCGATGACCGCCTCATGTAGGCATCAGCATGGACAGCTGTGAGTCTCCCGTGGTTTCTGGGATAGACGATGGGCTCGGCTCCTCCAGCACATCCCAGCAGCACCGATCGCCACAACCCTGGAACGACCTCGCTAACTCACAGGTCCCTTCCAACAACCACCCCCCTTCCCTGGACCCCCTGTCTCAATCTGCCCCTTACCCTTCTCAAATCCAAACCCTAAACGCTCCCCATGAGGGGCTGAGAGAGCCACAGCCTCAGCAGCAGCAGCAGCCTAACCTGACATCACCACGGGCCCAGGTCGACAACTCTGACACCGGACAGCTACACCTCCAGAGAGAGGGCTTCGCGGGGCAGCAGGAGGAGGAGGAGGAGGAGGAGGAGCAAGAAGGTCTCAGTGGCGCAGAGGAGGAAGAATCTGAGGATTTGGATGAAATGGAAATTGACAGCTGCTTTCCAAGTCTTCAGCCTTTCCCTGGAATGCCGATGGCTCCAGGGGGAGGAGGGATGCCCACTCTCCTGCGACAGCAGCCCCCGCAACCGAGGGGTACGGCGGAGAGCGGGAGTGACGAAGGGGAGGAGGAAGAGGAAGAGGAGAACAGCGATGTGGAGAACCTAGCCGGAGAGATAGTTTACCAACCAGACGGCTCAGCCTACATTGTTGAGAGTCTCAGTCAGTTGATCCAAAGCGGTGGCAGCGCGGTACCCGGCCTGATCCCGTCAAACTCCCTCACCAGTGGGGGGAAACCGGGAGAGCCTGCTGGGTCTTCGTCATCGGTCTACCCTCAGATCATCAACACGTTCCACATAGCCTCGTCCTTCGGGAAGTGGTTTGGAAATTCAGACCAAGGTTTACCCAATACCTCAACCCTGGCAGGCCTGAGTCCTGTCCTGCACAGTTTCCGTGTTTTTGACGTGCGGCACAAAAGCAACAAGGATTACCTGAACAGTGACGGGTCTGCCAAGAAGTCCTGCGTATCCAAAGATGTTCCCAACAACGTGGATTTCTCCAAATTCGATGGGCTCGCCCTCTATGGCAAGGGAAAGCCCATTCTCATGTGTTTTATCTGCAAGCTGTCCTTTGGCTATGCGCGTTCCTTTGCCACTCACGCTGTCCATGATCACCGCATGACACTGTGTGAGGACGAGCGCCGGCTACTGGGGGACAAGCAAGCATCTGCCATTATCCAGGGCATCGGGAAGGATAAAGAACCCCTTATCAGTTTCCTGGAACCAAAAAATAAGACTTCTCCTCCACCACCTGGCCTGCTTCCTATCAACTCTGGCCAGAGTTTCTATGGGACCTTCAGTGGTGTCCATCTAGAGTCTGGATGCGGCAGTGGTGGAGTAGACTCCCTGTTGGAGGAGGACCCTGACTCTGGCCTCCAGCCACAGCAGCAGCAAATCCAACAGAGCTCTTCGGTCCTCTCCCTGGGAGGACTGGGGAATCCCAAAGCGCCCGCTCTCACCTCAACCCCAGGCTCTGCCAAAGACTCCAGCGCCCTGCCCAAACAGGGAGGGAGAACAGAGGGGCCTGGCGGTAAAGAGGGGACATTTAAGGGCGAGGAGCGGGACGTAGACGGGTGCGAGGGCAAATTTTGCCTTTCGGGCCCGGCGGGTGGTTCAGAAGAGGAAGAGGAACTGTTGGGGGAGGACGAGGACGACGAGGCGGAAGAGGACGGCACTGCGGTAGCCCGCGGTGGCAACGGTAGCAGCGATAGAGGTGACACGGGGGAACCGGCTGACTCAAACCAAAGCATTTCCAAATCTCCTTTATTAATGCCTAGTAGCGCTCTCCAGCCTTCTGCCTGCGCCGCCGCAGTCAGTTCCATGCTTAACAACAAAGCTCCGGCTTCCACCGCTTCCTCCCTTAAGGAAGACCTTTTAGCTGCAGACGGTGGGGGGAGGACCTCGGAGCTCCCTCTGAGCTTTAACTGCCAGGGGCCCACTGTCCCCATGGCGATGGCGGCAGCCGCCGTCAGAGGGAGCGAGGACAACGCGGCCGGCACCTCCTCGTCCTCGCCTCTGGCCCCCAGCGTCGCCGCTGACGAAAGTGCCAATCGAGATAGTGCCACAGCTCCAGAACCAAATGATTGCCCGGCGGAGGGGGAAGAGGAGAACGGAGCCCTCCTGCACCATCATCACATGCACCACCATCTCCACCACCTCCACCCCTCGGCCCATGCTCTCAACCTCCAAGGGGGGCCCTGTGACATGACGGGGATGGGCGAGTGTTCCCAAAACCACGGGCCCGGAGGTGCCGGAGGAAGCGGGGTGGAGTGCCCAAAGTGTGACACCGTTTTGGGCTCCTCGCGTTCCTTGGGCGGCCACATGACCATGATGCACTCCCGCAACTCGTGCAAGACACTCAAGTGTCCCAAGTGCAACTGGCATTACAAGTACCAACAGACCCTGGAGGCTCACATGAAGGAGAAGCACCCGGACTCGGGAGGCTCCTGCATGTACTGCACCAGCGGTCAGAGTCACCCACGTCTGGCCCGCGGAGAGAGTTACACTTGTGGATACAAGCCCTTCCGTTGTGAGGTTGGTGGACAACCAACTGATACGTGATATTGCATTATTGTATATTCATTCGTGAGGTGTTTGACATAACCACGTGAGCTGATTTGACGGTATTTTAGACGTGTTGTGATCTAAACTGCGTTTCATGTGTCGTAGGTGTGCAACTACTCGACCACCACGAAGGGCAACCTGAGCATCCACATGCAGTCCGACAAGCATCTGAACAACATGCAGACGCTGCAGAACGGCGGCACCATTTGCTCCTCCCAGGAGCAGGTGTTCGGGCATCCCCCGGGCGGGGTCGTGGCGGTGCCGTCGGTGACCCAGGCCAGCAGCCATCACCCCGTCCACCACCACCACCCGACGCAGTCCTCCGCCCACATGCCCGGGCCGTGCGGGGCGCCCTCGCCCACGAAGCCCAAGAGCAAGCCGACGTGGCGCTGCGAGGTGTGCGACTACGAGACCAACGTGGCGCGGAACCTCCGGATCCACATGACCAGCGAGAAGCACATGCACAACATGATGCTGCTGCAGCAGAACGTGACCCAGATGCAACACGGCCGACTGGGCCTGGGAGCTATGCCCTCGCCCTCCGAGGCCGAGCTCTACCAGTACTACCTGACCCAGAACATGAGCCTGCCGCCGGGCCTGAAGATAGACCCGGCCGGAGCCGAAGCCCAGTTCCTGATGGGGGGCTTCCACTTGGATCCCAACATGGCTGCTTTGGCCCCTGCATTGGGTAAGTTGTTAGCCCAGTGTTCAAGAGCAGCACGGTAAACTGTTTGAAAACTGCGAGTACACACAACTGGCCTTCTGTTATTTGCATGTACTTGTTATTTACAATGTTCCACAACATACTATAACAAGAAGGAAAAGCAAGACACAAAATCAAGAATCACCCATTTAGAAGATATTGTTACTCAACACCATATGAGTCATGAAACAGTCTAGGATTAAAATGACTCATTTGATAGCAGTCCTTCTTACCAGAACACATCATACTGTTCATGAATCTGATCATTTTTCCTCCAGGAAGATACTTCAGACTATGACACTATATCTGGGGCATTTTGAAAGGGGGCCAATTTCGGCGTGGGGGCCCGGCCTCCCTGTTCTCCCGGTCCCCTGTTGTCCCCCAGGCTCCCTCTCTCTCTCGCTGAACATCAGCCTTTTTTATGTCATAATTTGAAAACTGTGGCTGAACTTTGCCACTTAAGTACTGTGCCGTTCGAAGTTTTTTTAATTACTGCTATAAATTGTATCTCGGCCAAAGATATGAGGATAGAGGACCCGGCATGGGTAATTCAGCAGCATATTTGAGTGTATGGCGTGCCATTTATAACCCCACAGTACGCATTGACTTGTTTCTAACTGTTGCTACTTCAAAGACAAGAGCAAGAATGGATTGCTGTGACTCATTCTTTTCCCCCTTCTTTAGCCATCTGGTTCATTTTTCCTCTGAGGCGAGTCTTAATAAGCATGTTACAGGGAAGCAATGATGAGACATTAGTCTGGGCCCGTAAACTACAGCGGTGTCATACGTAGTCACACTCCCGAGGAATGCTCTGACCTTATATACTGCACAAGCACCTACATTTAATGAAAATACTCACGTGCATCTGTGTTCCATGTCCCTGATCAGACACACTTTCCTTTTGGTATGAAATACCGCTTCATTCTCGTGCAGACTGGGTCTTTCACAATCCAGAAAATGTTTGATACATGGATTGATCCAACTGGTGGAGGAAAGACTTGGACTCTTTATGTGTTGGTACTTCCAAGATTCCTCTATTATTCTCTAATGTCAACGATTATTTATTTAATTTGAGATTACATTTGAGAATAAATTGCCAATTTATAAACATATCTCTTTCAATCATAAATATAGACTGAAAATACAGAATACATTATAACAAAGCCAATGTGTACAATTTCTACCGTCTACATCTCAAATTGAGAAAGCCCCAAATCCCTCCGATAGCATATTATTTTGTACAGCCGTGAAGGTATTTAGTGGAAAAGTATCCAGGGCCAGTGCTAGATCATTGAGCTCGCAAAGTAAGAGAGCCTGAGAGCCACATAGGAATGAGAGAAGGAGTTGTGAGATGTAAAAAAGAAATGATAGAATGGAGGAAGGAAGGAGGGGTTCTGGTTTGTGCTTCTCACAGGTCTCCCTCTCCTGGCTATAAAAACGCAGGTAATGGGGGGAAAGTCAGAGACGAGGGCGCATACTGCAGCAGTAAATAAAAAGGGGCTGCTGGAATGAATTTAGTGTAAAGCGAGGAGGGGTTAAGGCAGCATGCTCAGTCTGGGCAGTGATAGATTAAAGATCAGCAGGCAAAGGCAAAAACTCCCTGGTCATGCTTGCCTCATTTTTTTTCTTTTTTTTTTTGTCTACCAAGACTTCATCGACATAATTTCTGTTGTTAGATATGCTCATGGTGTGTTTTCTCCCTCCATTGTTTAGATTGTGTGTTCCGTACCAAGCAAGGATTAATCTGCTTGATGTCTGTATTGATTTAGAGGCAATCTGGAATGAACAAGGCAAAAGAATCTAAACTGAGTAGTGGATTTTTCTTATTATTATTCAGTGAACAAGGGCTGCTCTATGTGATTTACTGTAATGTGTGCTTGGGAACTCTTTAGTTCTCACTAATGATAAAATAACTTTCTTTTTTTCCTCCTAGATGATTTAGTGTCAGGCCACAAAAGTGACCCATTCCAAAATAGCCTACATGTAACTCCATTTCTGAGTTTCTTCTCCGTGAAGAAAGTCCAGTGTTCAGGCTCATAAATACACACATGGTACATTATCCTCCATGTGGTGTTGGACCTTGAGAGCAAATCCACTTTGACTTTGAAAGTTTGAAATGCATAATTTTACTTTTCCCCAGGATATGTTACACAACAGGCCCAGTTTTGACCAATTTTCTCAAAATTGTACGGACAACAATGTTAAGTTGTACCACCTTCTAAAAAAAAAAAAGTATAAATAACACATTTTATGAAAAGAGAAGTTAACACAAAAGTGAAATCCATTGAAAGTCAAACAGGAGTTAAGCATCATCCTCGAATGAGTCCCTACTTGTACGTAGTTTGTAGGATTAAACAACACACATTAGCCTTAGGAAAGACAACAACGATAGACTAAACCAACCTGTCCATCTCAC
>OMLJ01081114.1:0-10210 GCA_900302595.1 Gadiculus argenteus | reverse complement strand
CAATCCATTCTGAAATGTGCAGATTCTTGTCCCTGGACTGCCTATTAGCTTTGTACTGTACGCATCGTGTGAAGATCACATTCAAATGCACTGGAGGGCATTGCTCTGGCATAATGCTTGGTACAAGTGGAGGGTCGTCAAATAGAGCAATTCTCATGCCTAATTTTACTTCACAAAGGCTATTTCCTCTGTATGGTATAGCAGTGCCCCCCTCCCCTCCCGCTTGCCTTTTCCCCCAGTGTTAGCTGTTGGCTCTCAACAGAACACTCTTTTAATTGGCAAGTGGGGCCCTTATTCAGGATAGAAAATGTGTTTCTTTTTTAATTAAAATTGAATGGACATTTGTATTGCACATGTAGATGATGTTGTGGACCCACATTTATGACTTGTATTTAAGATTTCAAATTGATGTTTGTATATATATATAAATAAGTGAAGAAAGGGTAAAACTGGAGTTTGGCTGGATTTCTTTCTTTCCAAGCCCGAATGACTATGTAGAGCAATGTGTCTCATGCCATGACAATTTGCCCCATACTTGATGAATAATGTCATTGTTGTGTTCTGAAACTTTTTAAATGGTGTATCATGTCTTATCTTTCCTATGAACTACACATGAATACCATTAAAAAAATATATATATATATTTGTACAGCATTAAAAATAATAAAAAAAAAAAACTGCATGTCCTGCCTCATCATGGTTAATGTACTTTGTTTAGGAGTATATTGCTCAATAGTTTCTTGGGCCATTCTGAAAGACAAATGGTGCTCTACCCATCTGCTCCTGACAATGTTTGATTCGATATTTCCAAAGCTTGTTCCAGTGGCCACCTCTTACACCTGCCAAGCACAACCTGAAGCTGGAGAAGGGGCTCCATGAGTGTCTGAGGAACACTGCATCTCCTCTTGTTTGTCCCTTAGGGCTAACGTTTGCTCATGACACATAGAATCCCTCAAAGCCCACGACACCGGGGAAACGACCGCCTACCTGTGGATTAACCATGTACGTTCTCAAGGTTATGACATTTTTTCAAAATGAAGAACTTATTGTAAATTGGTGGCAAATGAGCAACTAAAATAAACCTAATTTAAAACTGTTTAATTTGGTTTCACACAATAACTCAGTCACAATGTATCGGTAGACAAAGTTTGAATTCTATTTTTAAATTGTTAATGTTTTTGTGCTGGCTTTTATCTTTGCATTGGTCACTACTTCAGTAAGTGAGCAAAAGGCAAGTCCTTCAGACAATATATACAGATACTGTGTATTTATGTTGAGCGGAATATAATTTAGATATAAATAAGAACATTTTGATACAAATGAATCTGAGGCAATCCTTTGCTGGTTGTAATCTGACAAAACATAATCATAATTAAAAGCACAAGTCATACATTAGCTGACTTAAAATCTTTGAGTTGAGCTGGCTCAAAGAGAATAATAGTGCATTACATTGTGCAGGAATACTTAACCAGACATACTCAATGCCATGCTTAAACTTTTCCACTATAAAATGTTTCTGCAATTCTCATTGTCCCCTTGATATTTTAGTCAGTTTATATTGTGATTGCTTCTAGTAGAATAATTATAGGCAGCTTTGAAATTGGTTATGCTGTCTTAGGTTAGAGTGCTTTATCAATTCCTTATAGTTTAAGAAGCTTAACTAGCTGTGTTTTCAGAATATACTACTTAAAAAATGATTGGTTGGATGTATCCAATCACCTTACTTTGATATAGGACACGCCTCTTCAATGTGTCATATAATTAGCTAATCAAGGCCAGGTGTTTCTCTGTCTCGTGTTCAGTTAGTTTGGTTCTTGGATTATTGTTGTTGTCACAGGTAAAGAAAGTTCCACATTTGTCCAATACTACCATAATAATGCAATATATATTTGTTAAGAATGCATGCCTAGCTAACTTGATGTACAAATATGACAGAGGTCAAGGGAAATTGATCAACTGTATTTAGTTCTTCTGAGTTGTATATTGTTTGTGTATAAAGTCCTTTATTCATGTATGACTACTGATTTCACTGCCCCTCCTGCAATAGTTTAATTTGAAAATGCCTCACCAACGGTTATCTGTCACTTTGTGCTTAGGCTGTTGGAAAAATACAGTTTTCCAGAGGCACGGCCAAAGTTTTTGTTCTGGTAATGCTTCCAATTTGCTTGATAGTGACAGTATGATAGTGTACAATAGTGACTATGGTTTTAAATGTGTTATCACGTAGAATCACCTTAGTTACAATTGTTCCTAATCTTGCTGCTTTTGTTGTTGTTGTTTTTTTGCTACCTATATAAATCCCAGGTCTTGCATTGCTTCAGCCATGGCAACAAACCGGTGTGCCAACAGACCACCACCGTTATCACAACCTGGATTAAACAGAGGAACCCCAAACCCTCAACCCAACACTGCAACTGGTGCACCAAACCCTACACAGCAGGGCCCCCAACATGTATATCCAGGAATGTACACAAGTCAGGACCACCAGCCAGGACCACCATGCCCTCATCCTCAGCCCCCTCCCCACCCATTCATGTACATGCCACCTGCAACTCATTCTCACCCTCATCCACAACCTCCACCTATGCCTCCATTCCATCAATACCCATACATGCCCATACCTTATTCATACAACCCGTTTTCGGGTTTCCCTGGAATGGGTGAGTGAATTGTATCATGAATGTTTTTAGATGCACAATGATTAACTGTTAAGTCAGAATTTAGATTTTTATCCTGTGTAAGAGGGTATTTTCTGTCTTTTCTCCCCCGCCCCCCCAGGCTACGGTATGATCATGCCCCCATTCCCTCCAAACCCTTACCTGGAAGCTCCAGTCTACATGCTTCCTCAACCTCCCCTTCAACAGGGCAACTACAGGCGCTTCATCCATTCTCAGTTCCCTGCCGCCAGTGCACCCTATCAGAGCCAGAACCGCAGATTCATGCCCCAACAGAATTCTGCTGTGAAGGAGACCGTAAGCTCTGAGGTCCAGACGGAACCGACCGCTGACCAAAGTCCCCTAGCTTGCTCAGAGTCTGGACATGGGACCAACTCCAGTACCTCCCCTTCAGACTTTATCGTTGGAAAGCAAAGTCAAGTTTTGGTGGAGCACTACACGGCTGCGAGCAATGCAGAAGGTAACCACCATGTTGCGAAGAAGGGCTCCAGTAGGTGCACCGCCAAACGTGGCCAAGCGACTCCTTTATCAGAGGAAATTGGGAAAAAAAGCGGTGTTATTCAGGAAAGGTCATCTTGTAGGCTTGGAAGTGATGGCGAAACGTGGTCCATGTGTGCTTCAAATGGTATGATTCCTGTGTGTAGCTCTTCAGACCAAGAGGACGATGTCGCCACCAAAGAACGACGGGTCTCTTTTCCTGATGTATTAATGACCTGGGTGGGTGGGACACCACCAGTGGTGACTCCTGAAGTCTCAGACGCACCATTGCCCAAGAGTGGGGATCAGTTGGCTGGTCAAGAGATTGAGCTTGCTAAGGAAATAAGATGCGACAGCCTGACAACGGACAGCAAAAACTTGGAGAGTGATATTGTCTTCAGCTGTAAAGAAAGTGAGGCCCTCGCAAAGATAATCAGACTACCCTTCTACTTCAGGGAGGATCAGTGTACAGCTTCCAATACATTGAATGATGCAGCAGTGCTGGTTGACTCTATTGTGGCTGACATCCACTCCAGAAACGGCATGTCACAGAATACAGCCATTCATTCACCAGACCAATCCCAGAAAGTTCCTGACAATGAACCGGGGCTGGATGACTATGAAGACTCTGCTCTACATGAGGCTAGAGATGCAATGCAGGATCCGTTCTCAAGTAATTTCCAGTTCAAAAGAAAAATGAATGAATCAATTTGGTCAGTGGAATCTTTGGCCGCCTATGTTCCTTCTCAGGACTGGATGATGCAGAATGGGCTTGTAGACCCTGAAGTGATTATTGAAGAGATTTTGGAGGATGTTCAAAAGAGTGCGCCATTTACGCAGAGTTGTAATCCAACCGTTCATTCAAGAGATAGACTAAGTCGCAGGTTTTCATTGTCTAATGCGTTCCCAATGTACAGTCCCTCAGCCATTTGGTCAGCTGACCAGCACAATTTGAATCACTCAAATACTTATCCCCTGACAACCCAGCAGGATGGGAACACCAGTGCTCCTGCTGAAACATTGAACCCCCAGACATGTGAAACAGGAGTTCAAATGCCCTCTTCTAAAGAGAAGCAGCGTCAAAGCGATCAAGGTGTTGATCCTTTGACTGCACATTCTCTGCTTGATGAGACCCCCCTAGAGGTTGAAGAGGGCCTGGACATGGATGGGTGTTCTCGGGCTGTTCCAAGCCCGACCCAGAAACTCTGTAGGGTAGCTAAAAGCGGTGAGATTAGTCCTTGCTCTTCCAAACAAGTAGAAGCCCTCCTCTCCAATACCCACACAGAAAACGGTACTTCCAGTAGTCCAAAGAGTCTCCAAATCAGAGAACAGGAACTAAATGGCGGAGTGGCAACAGATTCTGCAAAAAATGACCAACTAGCTGTTGAAATCCCGAAACATAATGCAGTTTCACCAGCAAAGTCGGACTGTGGTAGCCAGTGCTCACTATTGCAAAATGTGACTTGTACATGCAACTGTCATAAAGAGGCTGAGACTGCAGGTAACTAATCAATCCCCTTTATGAACACAATGGAAAATGCACCAGTTCATCAGGCTTTATTGTCCTATTTAAAAGCTTTTTGTATTTGCTTTCAGAAAGACATCGAACGCAAACGAAAAAGAACAGACCCTGTCGACGTAATCGCCAGAAGAGGTGCCAAAAGGAGGCTTGGATGGGAGATGGCATGCCTGGAAAATGGAATGGTTTGGATGCTACACTTTTAACATGTTAGCATGGGCTTCAGTTTGCATTAGGAATTGATACATTTCACTTGCAATGGATTGGATTTTTTTGTATGCCATAGGTAAAAGTTCTTCTTCTCACAGGTGGAAATTGAAGAAACCGAAGATTCTGAGCAAATGACATTCTTTTCCTTCTTTTAAAATCTTAACATTCAATTTAATAAAGATACTTTTTAATGTATCATGCATTTGATTTTATTTGGTAATACATTACTTTCTAAATATAGGCTTACCATTAAGGCATTTCTAAATGAACAATGCGTTTGTTAGTCAAACATTAGACATGTAAAATGCAGGGGTGCCCATGTATTTCTCACAATTGCTCAGAAATAAGGCATTTATGGCCATGTTTGCCACTTGTGTGGCCATGCAGTTTCTTTTCTGCCTTGCATCCGCCCACTAGCTGTTGTACGAATTGTGAGTCTGCATAGTGTGTCGGTAGTCTCCTGCCCAGTCACTGTCTGCAGAAGACTAACTAGATGGATGGTTGATCCAGTTTGGTTTACAAAATTCAGGGCTGCATTATCTTTTCACTTGGATGATTGGGTTAGCCACCGGATCTGGAAAAACTAATATTGGGAGGGCTGAAATCCATATTACTTTGCATATTGTAATCTATGTCGACAAACTAGACATCACTTTCCATTAATCTAGTCAGTTGACACAAGGATGTATAATGGATGACTCAATATGGACAGCTCGATCTCAGACAAACTAGAGAGATTATAAACATATTAAAGGTTGTATCAGTGATTCTAGGCTGACACATTCTCATTCATCTGATCTTTCCTCACAATCCGCTAGCTGCCCGCCCCATTAAAAAAAACGTCTTTGTAGGCTCTGTGTGCTCTGATCACACACAATAGTACTACCAACACCAAACCAAAAACAAGTTTTTTGAGGAAAGATCAGATGAATGATTTGTTTCAGCCTATAGTGTTTCAGCCGCTGATACAACCTTTAAGGACTGACCATTCTTTGGGGAAAAATAATTGTTCACAGGTTGCAACCAAGCCGAGCGATCTCCTCCAGCAGGAAGTCTACGTCTTCCTGCTGGGTGGCGGGATTGGAGAAGACGCATCGGAAGAAGTTCACGTTGGAGCCCAAGGGCTGGTAGCCAATCATGGTCGTCCCTTCCTCCATCATCTTGGCTTTGATCTGGGGGGCCACCTGCAAATTCGAGGTCCAAGTCAAATAGACACCTTCAGCACCATCATGCCAGTGGCTATGTACTGCCTTTATCAACTCGGTTATTTTCCTGCTGAACATCATGGGGACTGGACTGACCTCATGCAGCCTCCTGTTTCTGTCAGGCCCTGGGCGTAGCTCACGGAGGCTTGGGGGGATGTACCAGAAGCACACGTTGCTGTGCTCTGGCTGGAGGGTGTGGCACACGACGACATCCATGACAGGGATACAAAGACGGATGGGATGGTCGTGATGAAATGAGAGAATGTTGAATAAACTGACTTATTTTTAGTAATAGATCATACCATGCTATGTGATTTTTATTAAACGATTTAAGTGATTCGATCGTGTTGATAGGTGAAATGTTACACATTGTAACGAACAATTTCAGACAAGCAGTTCCTTCTGAGGCATGCAGCCATACCTTGCTCTCCAAGACCAGTTTGAAGTCAGCCCTCCTTTGCAGTTGCTTATACAGGTACTCTGCGTTCTCCAAGCACTTATTCACCTGGGATCCAAACCCTTCTGAGCCCTATATGACACGAGGGGACTGAGTTTATACAGGTACATTGTTTTCTAACACACACAGCGGCGTCAGCCATACAAGAACCTAGTCGTTGGGAGCAGTTTGAGTTAGGTGGGTTACTCATGATGGTGCTTAATGAAGCTCCAAGCTATTTGTTTGCCAGTCGACCTTTTAAACCTTTATACCTCCGCTTTGTATGTGGTGGCTACTGCCTCCACAAACAAAATACCAGAGCAAGGACAAGGAAACAAAGTAAGACCTAGAAAAGTCTTGTCCACAGGCAACCTCTATGAGGTTGTTAATGCATTTGGAAACTATATTAATTTGTAAACATAATGAATTAATACTTCAGAAGAAGTAGAATAGTTCACAAAGAATACATATTTCCATATTTGGTCATTTATAGAGGATTAGGGAGAAAATAACAGATTGAGTCAATCTCAACACCGATCTAAACAGCATTTTAGCTATAGGTTCTTCAGATTGAGGCTACACACACCAGTACCTTTGCCTTCCACATGAGCCAAAGCTTGAAGACATCCACATGCCGGCCACACTGGATGGTTTTGTCTCCCGTGTCGTAAGACATGTCGTAGTGTTTGTCACTCTGGAACAGGTACTCTGCACAGAGCTGGTTACACTCTTGTAACAGACCCTAGAGCATGGGAGGAGGACCCAGAGCACTGGCATTTGAACTTTGAGACAATTAAAAATGTCAGAGCATATAATCAGCTTCTCTGGAGAAATAGAGGTTGATGATGATGATGATGATGTAGCATGCTCACCCTCTTCTTGAGCAGAATGGCTGAGCACTGCAGGGGGGCCCCCATCATCTTATGGGGGTTCCATGTCACAGACGATGCTCTTTGGAGGACAGTTGGACACGGGCCCTCTTAGTTAATCAATAGCGAGTAACATGTACACTGTGCGTACGCATCGTGTGCTTACCGCTCAATACCCTGCAGCTTGACCTGGTGCCGCCTGGACATCAGCAGGCCGCCGCCCCACGCAGCCTGGCAAGATAAGACATACGATCAATGGGTGAATGAATTGCACTCAAGGCAATCAACCGAATTGTATGTATGAAGCTAATGTCAGTCAACAAACTAACTGCAACACAAACTGCTTGTGCATGAAAAGGAATGCCGCGTAGAACAGAGAAAGATGATATCAAAGGTGCTGTGGGTACGATTTGAGTTGATTTCAGTTTGTTTCTTCTTTAGCCATCTGGCACCTCTGAGGCAAATCAACAAGGAAGACCCTAGGAGCTGAAAGATAGATCACCGGGAGAAGGAGGATGCTGAACACAAGAGCATACCTGTGTTTATGTGTGTTTAAGGGCATGTGTCGGCAAGGGTGTGTGTGCATGCGTGCGTGCGTGCGTCCGTGCGTGCGTGCATTGTGTGTGTGTGTGTGAGCGGTCTTTACATCCACATGCAGCCACAGCCGGTGTCGGTCGCAGACATCGGCGATGGCCGCCAGCGGGTCGAAGGCCCCGTACACAGTGGTCCCCGCGGTGGCGTTCACGTAGAATGGCACCAGACCCTGGACACATGGTTACCGTTGACAAAAGGACAGAATCCCAATCGGCCATCACTGACTATTCACAGATGCTCCGCCCCCCTACCTTGGCCTTGGCCGCCGTGATGGAAGACTCCAGCTCCCGTGGGATCATCTTCCCTCTGGAATCAACACCGCCAATGTTGTTGACGTCACATGACATACGTTTTCCTGTTTCCGCTGTACAACGCGCTAGCGTTGCATAGCCCACTGCTACCCACAATGTGCAAACGTCAATTTTGTACTTAAAAAAAACCCAAATGTCACACACTTATTAACAATTGTTTGAGAGACTTATACCAAGAAAACGCATGGAGATGTGTCTACACGAACAATGAAATGGGACACACGCGCCCACACACGAAAACGTGTGCACGAAAATTAGCAGGTGAGCAAACATTGCCCTTTTGTTCTTTTGTGATTCCACGTTGGCCCCTCTGGGCTTGAGTACCTTTCATCACACGACACCACCTGCACGCTGTCGCTGCCCATCCCCAGCACGGCCGCCGCCTTCCTGACGGAGTAGTGACTCTGACAAGATAAACAAGATAAACAGGCTCAGCGGTCATCATTCAACATCACCTGTGTCTGCGTCACGGAGAAAGGACGCTTTTAACAGAGACTATACTCCACTCCTCCATTGGTCAATAATGGACCCATGCCAATGTCCTCTACTGGGACATGCATCCAACATGCGTATATTAATTTTAATACAGTATATTGAATGAATTTAACGTACAAAATGAAAAGGAGAAAAAGGAGAGATAGGAGGGGGCGTGGCTCTGTCTGTAGGAGAGATAGCAGGGGGCGTGGCTCTGTCTGTAGGAGAGATAGCAGGGGGCGTGGCTCTGTCTGTAGGAGAGATAGCAGGGGGCGTGGCTCTGTCTGTAGGAGAGATAGCAGGGGGCGTGGCTGTCTGTAGGAGAGATAGGAGGGGGCGTGGCTCTGTCTGTAGGAGAGATAGGAGGGGGCGTGGCTCTGTCTGTAGGAGAGATAGCAGGGGGCGTGGCTCTGTCTGTAGGAGAGATAGCAGGGGGCGTGGCTCTGTCTGTAGGAGAGATAGCAGGGGGCGTGGCTGTCTGTAGGAGAGATAGCAGGGGGCGTGGCTGTCTGTAGGAGAGATAGCAGGGGGCGTGGCTGTCTGTAGGAGGTACGTGACAGCAACAAATGGCGAGAATGTGGACATGAAATGGTTTGGATTTTAATAGGCAGCTGTTGTGTTCCCCTTGAACAAAACGAGCCTGGCCCTCATTCTTCAGAGACCTCCAGGTGACCGTGCCAAATGCAAACACACATGCAGACACATTCCAGCGGAAACAGTGCAGTGTGATGAATGGGCGAGAAGTGAGACGGGTGCTTACATGTTCAGAGGTGAATAGCGCCAAAGGTGGTAGAGCGCACATCCCTTTGGTCTTGACTTCTGGGTAGAAGTCATACCTGGCCACCAGTATGCTGTAGAGGTTAGACACTGCTCCGCCTGCAAACAAGACCCATTACAAATAAATCCCATAGGTTTATGGATGAGAGTATGAGCATAAATAGGACAACATTTTGCACAAGAATGCATTTACCTTATATTATATTATTATCAATAAAAGCTATTGTTTGCTCATTGAATCTTTATGCTCTCTTGAAGGCCAGTAAGTGGATTGGATTCTTCGAAAAATATCTTACCTGGGCAGAAGATGCCATCTCCCTCTTCTTCGGACCATCCCACAATGCTTTGCATCTTCTTCAGTAGAACCTCCTCCATGAGCAGAAAGACTGGAGACACTTCGTATGTAAACCTGAGGGATCCACAGTGGGCAACGCTGAAACCCTTCTGCCCTTGTGTATCTCTTTCATGTATCGCCATTCACTGTGTGTGTGTGTGTGTGTGTGTGTGTGTGTGTGTGTGTGTGTGTGTGTGTGTGTGTGTGTATGATGTGTGTGCTTGCGCTTGCATGCAAATGTGTGTGTGTGGTGTGCGTACGTGCATATGCTTGTGCTTGTGCATATGCATGTGTGTGTGTGTGTGTGTGTCTGTGCAAATGTGTGTGCT
>OMLJ01081092.1:0-10727 GCA_900302595.1 Gadiculus argenteus | reverse complement strand
ACACACTTGGTTTGTGCTCGTCGTGTTTTTGAGTGCTCCTCTGGTGAAATTCCGGTTTCATCACAGCACCACGTGTCATTTTACAGTCGTGTCCTGTTTCACGTTTTTTTTTAAGATAGACTGTTTGTGTTCTTTTATTTTGGATATTTTCAAATCTTTGAACCTGCCTTTTTGTACATATATGTTGATTTTGTTGCATTTCTTTTTATTACACATCTTGTTTCATTGGCTTTTGCAAGTATTTGATAAGAGAAGGCTTAAACACACGGAGAAGCCTGGGTCCCTGTGTTCGTCCAGACATACGGCAGCATGAAACCTCGTCCTTGTGGAAGGGATCTCACTTATTTTGGCACTTGAGTGTCAAGTAATTTATAGTTTAAAAATCTTGACAAAGCTTCAGACAATCAAAGATTTACAACAAAGTTACTATTGAGAGATACCGTCTAAAATAAAGTTAACATGACGAAGAGAAGACTAATTTGAAAGAACATTGCTTTCCAAGGACCATTCAGAAAAAATCTGAAGCGTTGGACTACACTTCCTCCAATGTTTCAGGATCCTGTCTCTCACAGAACTGCCTGAACACTTTTCAGATCAGTGTTTTATCAATGCAATAATACTATTATTAACTACGGTGACATTCAAACCAGCTATGTTCATTCTATGTACATGGCATGAGGTTTGTTGCTATGTTATGTTATTGGTCATTGGTCTTGACAGAACTTTATTTGAATAAAAACAAAATAATGTTGTCAAAGGACAATATGATTATTTAATCAGAATGAAACCAACTAACAAGAGTCTTTTGAAAAAACATTGTGTTGTTGGTTCATGACCCGTTTAAAGGTTCCTTGATACTGGCTGTTACTGGCTCTTCGATTTTACACGTGGATTCTTTTTTCTCATGTTTAAATTTTTTTTTTTTAAGCTTTTGATTTTTATTTAAAAGTTTTTTAATTGAATTTAAATTTCATTTAAGGCTTCATTTTATTTGTTTGTAGTGTGATGTGTGCTTCAACTAGTGAAAGGTAGGAGAGCCCTTTTTCACCAATGCATTTCCCTTGTGAAATAGAGTTTGTCCGTTTGAAATCTTCTCTTGCTCTGCCTTTTAGTATCTATGTCAAAAGGCTTTAATTAGTTGATAAAATGTTTTGGATTCCGTCTGTATTGCTAATGTTGACACGCTTTTATTTGCATAACGCCCAATCGTGGATGAACATCCATGCATTATTTAAGAGAAAATTCCTGTGGCAGTTGGGAACACCTTAAAGAAATATATGGTCAAAACCTTAACATACCTCATTATGCAGAATATAGATTCAGTTGAAATACAGGTTAGAAGGCAATAACTAACCACAGTAGTTATTATTGCTGCTCACAGCTGGTACTGTGTCCATATTTTAACCATCCGTCCTATGAGAGACCTGCCCACGGTCTGATGGTCTATGCAATTAATTTATTATCCTTATAATGCAATAATACAAGTAAATACAACTCTCCACATCATTCCAATGGATCACATCACTCGATCACATCACTAATTTGCATTTAACATCTTTCCAATTTCCATTGATCCTGAAAACATTTATTGATTGGTTCCATTAAAAGGGAATTGTGTTTTACCAAGTTCACAAAAGGAATGCAGTGGTTTATTGTCTCACCAAAGATTTCATAAAGATACTTTGTGCAGCCTTCATTGGACCTGGGTCCCAAAATAAATCGGATATAGCTTGTTATTTTTTTGCCGTTTCATTTTTAAATGATGTGGAGAGATGTAAAATATGTTGTTTCTTTTCACCTATTTGTAAGCTATGTTTTTTGACAGATAATTTAGTTTCATATGGAAAGATAAGTTTTCACAGGGATGCCTTTAGATGTTTAGATCGTCAGACTGCTTCTCAGAATCCATTGGTTGGTTTTGTATTTTGCAATTTGCAATTTCTGCGAGCAAAGATCTTCCAAAAAAAAGTTGTTTTCTAGAACATATTTTGTGTTCCTATTTCATTCCACATTAATTTAAATATTAGGAGGGGGAAAGTAAAACAGTCGCACTCTTCATAGAATGGTGTAATGGAAGGTGTAGTCTGGCTCACTATATTGCTGCTAATTTTGGATTATTTTGTTTAATTAGCTCATGCAAAGGTCATGCAGTTCAATAAATGAAGACAGTCATTCTGGATATGTTTAACAATATATATATTGCTACGTCCTATTTTGTTCCAGTTGTGTCGTGTTATTTGTATTTATCTCAACATCAAACCAGTCGTTCTGTGCCACAACAGCAGTCATTAGCCCCTAAATAAAAGATCAACAAACCCCACAGCTGTTTAACCTCATCTGGTTTGGTTTTGAACTTTGGCTAATTTAATAAAAATGATTTGCCAATATGGTTTTGATTTTTACCTTATGTTTCACTTAAGTGCCAATGAGTTTATATGTAGTTTGTTTATGCAACACATCCAGTGCATACATTCAATTGTAATGCGGAATAACGAGGTAGCACACAGTGACATACATTGCACACAATACACAAGAGATTTATTACTAAAAGGAAGTTAACAAAACGTAAAAAAATGTATAAAAATGTATATTAAATACACTGTCCATGAGGCCGATTTCTGAGGCCTGTGTTCAAAGGTGAAAATATCCTGAATACCCAAAAGCTGCCATTGGAGTCTGGAGCACCTCTGGAGCAGACTGCTGCTCAACCTGGGCGCGTTACCAGCTGGAATCAGGACTCGACAGACTTTGAGACGTCCAAATCCCGTAGTACGATCCGCAATAACACTTTGCATTTCATCAAAACAAACTCCATGAAGGTGGCACATTGAAAAGATTATGACACAGAACTTCCCCATAAAGTTTTTATGCTTTTTTTTTGTTTACGTTTACAATGTTGAACCCGATCGATGCAAGGACACGGGTTGGAACATTTACAACTCAACGTTTGTACTTCTCTGCTAGGCAAGGGATTGAATTGAAACGCTGGCCGTGTTAAAGCCCATCTGAAGTGTTGAGTCTGCTGTGCTTTGAGTTGCATACGAAGCCGTCTGCGTCGCTGGGTGCTCCCGGACGCGTCTGCAGGGTTAGAGTCACCGTGTGACTTATCAAAATAGGGAATCCCCATTCCTACAGTTCTTGATGGGTAATACAAAAATATATGCATCACTTGACCTGCATCCCAAATGGCAACCTGGTTGAGTCCCGGGAGGCAGTGCTTTGACCTCCAGCGCCGCGGCCCGGGGGCCAGGCTGGAGGCGTGGCTGTATGGCAGAGCGAGGTCCAACGGTGTGTCGGAGAGAACCTCGATAAGAGTTGTGTTGAAGGGCGCGGCCGTCTCCCAGCGACGTTAAGACGCCCAGAGCCCGGCGCGGGTCCGCTCTCACAAGAGTTTCCGGTTGAGCAGCTCCCAGACCATTCTTCTCCTGAAGTACGGCATGTGTCGCTGCAGCGGCAGGTTAGGAAGAGTGTATCGGTAAGCTGTGTGATGTGACGCATTATAACACCTTGTACTGTGTGTGTCAAGTCACTGGGACCGTACACGATTCAACTCTGGCGGCGTTATGATTTTGTGTGTAATTATGAACAGGTCCTCAGAGATTCTCTGTAATCCGAAAAGTCTGACTGTCGATACATTTAGTCAATTATCATTTCATTATCATTTTATGTGAAACAAAAGGTGACGATTTAAATCGGAAATGTCTTGTTTTCAACTGCCTATGGAAGCACACGTGCTCTGGAAGCCCGTCCCCAGAAGGATCCCACACATCATTCTGCAAGGATTTGAAACCACTTGGTTTACTTTAAATATATATTACTATAAAACAACTAAGAAAAATGTGGGTTTAACCCGGGCCCATAAACGCAACAGATGAAGTGGACCGGGACCGAACACAGAATGGACCCGGTATCACGGTCACCATTTGGAAAAATTCAGTATTATTAAGCAAATGTATGAAAAATGTGGCGAATATGCTGGCATACATCAAATACAGGTATGTTTTGTATAAATGTAAAAACGCTGGAGCATGGTGGTATACGCTGGCATTCATCAGTATCGGGTTTCTATCGTTTAATTCTGGATAAGATACTAATCCGTTTTACTAATACAAATTTCTCCAGAATTGGAGGAAAAACGTAGTGTTTTTATTAAGGGGCCATTGGCTTATTTATAGCAAAACATGTTCGTTTGCGAATTTGTCTGATGCACTTTCTGATTATTTTTGTTATAAATTAACAGTTAATCGATTTTTGTTGCGTCTTGAAAGAAATTAAGATTTGGTGAGGTCAGAACTATGGGATATAAAATAATCAGGAATCTTTACCCTTAGTTGTGCATAAATCCTAATACAATAAGTTATTGTATTGGTATTAACCGTGAGAAGCAGATAATTATGGGTTATTGTTACTGTTCAGAATTCCTGGCGCCTCTTTAATAATCAGGGCTACTGCAACACTCATGTCTTCTGCGGGGGATTAATAAAGTTGTATCGTATCAATGCAAGACGTTTCTCACCCGACCATTCTGCTTACCTGTGTAAATGTTATTGCCTTGTCTTTGGTGATATACTCTGCGTATTTACACGTGAACATGCCACAGTCGCTCCCGTTCATCTGCTGGGGGATTTCCTGGAAATGCAAAGCAGAGGCAGAGAAGGTCACTCCAGTTTTTAAAGGAGATTCGATGTGTAATCAGTAACACACAGCTCCAGCGCAGCATAGCGGCTAGACGCGTGCGTCGGTGTGGCGCCCCGCTAAGCTTCACGCCACTGTCCTATTCCCTAGCGCTGCCACGCGTGGAAAAGGTACATGGTTTTGTACATCCCGGCCTGATACAAGGTCCTGTACACATGGAGATTACAGTAGACACAATACAAAAATAACGAGCAATGACTGTGACTGTAAGTCTCTGTCGAAACATGTTAAGGTAAATAATAACATCTACCAACATTTGCGTCTGTGATAAAAAATCATAAACTATTCATAATGACGACGGTGCTGCAGCTTACGTTTCGTCTCCTGCTGTGCAGAGTCCAGCCTGAAGCGTCTAGTTCTTTGCCCTTCTTGTCCTTACTTTCCAGCTTCAGGTATTGTCTGTGGAGGAGTCATTACATTTCATTAGATATTGGTCATTAATCACTACAATAACTGCCATTACCAATTTTAAAGTATTAAAATATGATGAATAGTTTTAGTTCAAGTTACCAACAAATCCCAACAGAGCACAAACCTGCTTGAAATATTTAAAATTATCAAAACGAACGACGGGTCATAGCATAACAGGGTATGGCTGAAATCAACCTCCAACTTACAACAACATCTCACAGGCATCGTCGTTGTTCCCCCCCATGGAGTCGTAGTACATGATGACTTTCTTGCGAAAATCCACCACCTGGACCAAAGAGTCACATTTCAAGATCTTAAATATCATGCTTTTTAGACTTTTCCCTTTGCTTTAGACCGTTATATGACGTATGTACACATGTTGTATGTCTGCTAAGCTAGAAATATCAAAGTCCGAGCCAGGAGGAGTATTCACGTCCACCGAGAACACCTCAATCCGTGTGTCAAACAGCTTGTTACTTCTGTAATAATATGACATCAGACTGTGGGCGGTGCTGCAGTGGAGGAGTCCCGCCTCCGGGTTGTTAGCCACGCCCTCAAACAAAGCCGTTCACAGCAGTATCTGAGGGGTATTCCATCAACGTCGCTAACGAAAGCGGTGCTTAGTTGAGACTGGTAGTGTTCGGTAAGCCGGAAATGTTTACACATTCTCAGGGGTGTGGATTTGCTGTTAAGCGTTTAACCAATCGAGTGGACCTGCTGACCAATCACAGCAGACTGGGCGACCCGGGAGGCGGGGCCTTAAAGCGACATGATACAAAACAGTTTTTGAACGATGCTGAAATTTCTTCAGCAGAAATGTGAGAAACAGTGAGAATAATAAGGGGTATTTTTAACATACAGGCATGTAACCCTATTCTAGTAGTACCCCCAAATGCAATGATTTACCCCTTAAAAAGCATGAGATGGGCTCTTTAATTAAAACCTGGTGGCTCCTACAGCGTCTGCAGACGGCTGATTAACTTACCGAGAGGCACCAGTGAACCCCCAGGTGAACGGGCACCAGGAGGATGTCGGCCGCAAAGATGTCCATCTTCTTGGTCCAGCGGCGGACGGCCGAGTAGCCGCTGGTGCGCAGCTTGGGGTAGAAGAACGTGTTGAAGGTGTCGACGGAGGGCATGCCGGGGCTTTTGCTGCGCTGCACCAGCAGGTTCATGTAGAAGTTGATGACCTGGGGAAGCACAGACACGGGAGGAAATGGAAAAAGTTACCTTCACATGTAGGGGATTTTACTGACGCTTTTATCCAAACCGACTTAAGCCTAGTTTATACTTCTCCGTCATCCGACTCCGTCACTATGCAGACCCCTCGAGCCGTCACACTTCTCCGTCGGGATGTCGGATACGTGACGCAATTCACTGCCAGGGTTGCCAGATTGGGCCATATTTCCCACCCAATCTGGTAACCCTAGCTGCAGCGCGCTGCAGTTCGCCGCCCGATGGATCTTATAAGTTGACTACTAACCATGTAAATAGTGTTGGAGATAAACTTCCAAAGCTTTCCAAATCTTATTTGGTGTTTTATTAGTCCTTAATGTGCTTAATGTATAAAGTTAATAAGGTGCCAAGTCAAACCGGGGAAAGTGATGAGCGGGAATTATTTTGTTAGAGGACCAATCACAGCCCTTGCAGTCTCCGTCTCCCCGTGTCAGAGTGACGGACACTTAAAAAACATTTCACGCAGACGGAGACGACGGAGAGGGTCTCCGACAGGCTCTTCGGCTATGGAGAGGGCTGTCGATAACCTACGTACAGCACTTTACAGAGAAGTATAAACCAGGCTTTACTACCATCCATTCACACATTCACACACTGATGGCGGAGTCAACCACACAGGGCTACAGCTAGCTCGTTGGGAGCTAGCTGTAGTGTCTTGCTTTGACACTCAGCTAGGAGCCGGGGATCAAACTAGCAACCTTCCGGTTACCAGTCAACCGCTCTACCGCCTGAGCTACCGCTGCCCCCTAAATGTATTCGGCTGGGGAATGTCTGTCGGAGTTTGCGCGTGGCAGAAGACAACCGACACCAAGTGGACGAGAGGTGCCTCATCATTACCTCATCGTTGAGCCAATTCAGGTTGCCGAGTGTCTGCAGGTCTTTGCGCGTAAGGCTGAGGCCAAATCCTTCACTTAGGACCTCATGTGGACTGCCTCCCTTCAGCACCCGGTTCACCTCGTCCTCCATCTCCTACGAGCAGAAGCCAACGAGAGCGTCTCACACAGCCACAAGACCCACACAGCTCTCCCAAAGAGAAAGGAAGGAAGGAAGACATACCTCGAAAAGCTCAGGGAATTCTGGTTTCTCATCTGGCTTCTTTGGCTCTTCTATGAGTGGAGTCAGCGGGACCTCCTTCTCCAGGGGAACCCGAATGTGGACCTCCACCTTGGGGACCCACTGGCCATCTCCAGACAGCCGCTGGTAAACACGGAGTCAGATCAACGGAGGGAACGAAGGAAACAAGGCAGGCCCGTGTGTGTGAAGAGCACGCGCTGTGACTTACCTGGCGGAGGAGCATGGCCGCTAAGGCCTCCTGCTCTTCGATCTGTCGCCGCCTCTCTCGAGCCCGAGAGTCGTACATACTAGTCCTGTCAGAGGAGGAGAAATCTGGTTTAGGTTACCTGGAGTTATAACCACATGTGTTTATATTAGGTTACCTGGAGTTATAACCACATGTGTTTATATTAGGTTACCTGGAGTTATAACCACATGTGTTTATATTAGGTTACCTGGAGTTATAACCACATATGTTTATATTAGGTTACCTGGAGTTATAACCACATGTGTTTATATTAGGTTACCTGGAGTTATAACCACATGTGTTTATATTAGGTTACCTGGAGTTATAACCACATGTGTTTATATTAGGTTACCTGGAGTTATAACCACATGTGTTTATATTAGGTTACCTGGAGTTATAACCACATGTGTTTATATTAGGTTACCTGGAGTTATAACCACATATGTATCAATAGGGACAGGGGTAAAAAAATGGTTTATTTCAGGTCAACTTACAATTCTTTGATCCATAATTCTGCTTTGAAGCACGGGACACTAGAGATTTAAGAGATAAGAATGGGTAACATTTCAGTGATTACATTTGTCCAGATCACGCCAACAGTTCTATACTATTTACACCAAGACCATTAACAGCATATGTACAATTTCCTGTTGTGCTATGTAAAATATATATTTTGAGCCAGCATTATCGACTTCAACCTCACCACAAATCAAATTAGCAAGGTTGTAGAATGAATATAACAGGAAATGTAAATGGTTAATATACATCTAAAATTACAAATAGTGGAAACCATATGTACAAACCTTGGAGGGATTGGCTTTTTACCCCTTTCTTCTTTTACAATTATGACCGAATCCCCATCATGAGCTGCACAAAAAAACCAAAACAGAAATCCCTTACATGCTGCAAAGGTTTGGGGCATTTAAGTGAGGTGGAAACATCCATCACTGCCAGCGTCACCTACCCGACGACAGACTGTCCTGAGAGGAGGTGTCCAGGACGCCACCAGGTGAGGGGAGCGCCCCGGTGGAGCTGAGCTCTGGGGACCAGGGCAGGGTACCGGGCTTGATGGAGGCCTCCACTGGACTGGGGAGGTTACTGGAGCTCTGGCTGGAGAGGCCCAGCGGGCTCATGCTGGGTCCGTCTGAAGCGCCCTCCGCTCCCGCAGGGGTGGAGAGCTGCAGGAGCCGATGGCTGGTGCTCAGAAGGCTGGTGCTTAGAAGGGGAGGGGGGGGGTTAGGGAGGTGATCACCTTGCTCCATGACATTTCACAAGACGATGCTTCGGAGTGGTGAAACGTTAAGAGAGATACTTACAAATCTCGGTGTGAACGCACGTTGATGCAGGACGAATGGCCACCGGAAACGATGTTCAGAAGCTGCCTGTAGGCCTCCTTCTCCTCCTCGCACACAGACTGCTCCGACAGAGGGACAGAAAGCAGCGGGTGTGAGAGGGGCTCCACACAATAAGAACACCGTTATGTGCCTGGTGGCCTCATGGCTTCCAGTGTCTGACCTCGGGTGCGGCGCTGCGCCGTCGGGCCCCTGGCAGACGGCCCCCGGGGCTGTGCGTTGGGCTCTGCACCATCCGGATGGGGAACGTCTTCTCGTACATGCTGGTGTAAGACCTGCCGGTTGGGCCCAGAAGAGGTCAACAGGTCACAGTGGTCAAATTAAGAACGGTCCATCCAGCCAGAGCTCAGCAACAAATGTCAGGAGTTAGGTTTAACGTTCTGTAAAAGTGTTCTTGTGTAACTGATATGACCGTTCCAGACCTTGAAGTTCCATGTGTGTGTAGGTTGAGGGGTCTCCCTAAGCGTGGGGGCGGGTGTACGGCGGTGGAGGTGGGGGATGGCTGCACCGCGGTGGAGTGACCGTTTGTTTTGGCGACTTCTCGGTGGGCGAGATTCATGCAGACTTGGCGCCTGCACACTTTGGATCCCATCACAAACTTTTCAATTCGGTACGATTCTGAAATCAAACATTAAGCAGGACAAGACTCAGCATTTCACAGGGAATGCGTCACTCAATGCAACATGTGTTTATAACACTTCAAATATGTTGGTTTAAATGGATTTGTTTTAAAGCCTAGTTTATACTTCTCAGTCTCCGTCATCCATAATCCGACTCCGTTACCACGGAGACCCCTCCAGCCTGCACAGTTCTCCGTCGGGATGTCAGATACGCAATGTAAATCACCACCCGATGGATCTTATGTGTTGACTACTAACCATGGAAATAGTGTTGGAAATAAACTTCCAATGCTTTTTAAATCTTATCTGGTGTTTTATTAGTCCTTAATGTGCTTAATGTAGAAAGTAAATAAGGTGCCAAGTCAAACTGAGGAAAGTGATTCCAGAAATGATTTTGTTAGAGGACCAATCACAGCCCTTGCCGTCTCCGTCTCCCCTCGACGGAGTGACGGACACTTAAAAAACATTTCACGCAGACGGAGACGACGCAGAGGCTCTCCGACAGGCTCTCCGGCTACGAAGAGGGCTCTCCGTAACCGACGTACAGCACTTTACGGAGAAGTATAAACCAGGCTTAAGTGTTCACATGACTCACACATTGCAGCACCGCACAAACCACAACCGTACCTGACTTTGACTTCCACTCCGACGGTGTGGACGGAGCTGCGAACACATCATCCAGACGGCCAGAGTTGGGCGCAACCTAAAAGAAAACGCGTAACAGATCATGTTCACACATACACACACACACACACACACGTGGATACATCGTGCGTCCTCTCCAAACATACATGTCCGCCCGTCCAAGTGGCCGCAGACGTGGACGCGTGAGGCGGCGGGCCGGCAGGCGGAGCACCCGGTAGGACGCTCCTCAAGGTAGGACTCACGTTATTCTTCACCCAGGACGCCACGGTGGAGCCGTGGTCTCTGACCCGTCCCGCCGCGCCCATCACCGTGTCCATGAGGAGGTCACCTGGAGGACAGGGGAGCAGGTCAGGTGTGTGTTCAGAGGGTGCGTGTGTGTGTGTGTGTGTGTGTGTGTGTGTGTGTGTGTGTGTGTGTGTGTGTGTGTGTGCGTGTGTCAGAAGAGGAGCAGTGAGCCAGAAGAGGAGCA
>OMLJ01081087.1:0-10747 GCA_900302595.1 Gadiculus argenteus | reverse complement strand
GCCCCAGGCCCCACTCTCTCGATAAAGGGCTCTGTATGGATTCTGTTAGAAAGCTTGTTTGAAGTCTGAAAGGATCAGGGCGAGGGAGCTTTTGGATGTCCAGAAAGAGATGTCATTGGTATATATATCAACCTCTTTTAGAGTAAGATAACAAGGATACTAGATTTGACTCAACCACTCTGTGAGATTTATGCTGTCCAATTCCCCTGAGAAAGGAGCCGTCAATGTGCAGTACTGCAGATATCCATCTATGAAGATTTATAGCGCAATTTGAGCCAACCTACAAATTACCTCCAACCTGGATTTATTGATCCAGAATGGCTCTTGTAAAACCTCCAACACACAATGCTGAACTCTAGCTTTTTGTCAAAGTGTACGGCCCTTAGTGTTCCCAGAAAGCTGAAGTCTGTGTCTCTCCGTCTTTCCTTTCTCGACCCCTTTTCCGGTCGCGGCTCAGTGGAGCTGCTGACCCCCCAGCACTGGTACAACACGTCAACGGAGGCCCCCGTGGGCTCGGTGATCAAGGGCCACGGCTTCAACATCACCTGCCTCACCAAGCAGCAGTACCCGGGGGCCTCCTTCCAGCTGCGCCTCAGCCGCTCCAACGGCACCGTGCGCCAGTCCCTGCCCGCGCTCACGCCCGCCGTCACCTTCACCTTCTCCAGCGCCCAGAGCTCCAACGAGGGCTACTACTACTGCCTGTACCGCGTCCAGCTGGGGGGCCGCACCTTCATATCCAGGGAGAGCCAGCCCCTGCCCATCGCCGTCAGAGGTAACGAGGGCCACAGGTCCGGCGGGGGGCTCTAGGTTGTGTGATGGCTTTAGAGGGGGGCTTAATGGAGTTGCTGGCTTAATGTAGAGCTGCTTTACACAAAACGCTGGGTGTCAATTGAATTGCTCACTGAGCAGCTTTCCCTGGTTTGAAGGCTACATTTATAACCCAATCAATCACAGCGGTAATGTCAAGGGTCTCTCATCTTGTGCTGTTGATTGACAGATGACGTCACACTTTCAAATATGCATAAACTGTGGTTCTTTGGCTTGAGGGACACACTTACAGTATATACAAGGGAGCCTGATTTTAAAACAAGTAAATTTTACACTTATCAGTGTTAATAGTCTGGTTGCGTGTTGGCTTGTCCTTCCCAGATCCTGACCCCGTGCTGAGTCCTATGGTAATCAGTTGGTTGGTGTCGGGCCTGACGTTTATCGTGGCGCTCATCATTATCATCATCGTGGCCAAGGTCCTATGCCAAAGGGAGGAGAAGCCGTCTGAGCTGGAGAGGGAGACGAGGACCTGTGAGTTCTTTTAGAAGCTAATCTACTCTTCGTCCTGTCCGTCCTGGCGGATTGTAGTTGACCTTAATCGATTGATTGAACTGTGAGTTCAGGAATGTATTCTTCTCGTTTCTCCTGCAGGCGTGGACAACACTTACGTTGCCTTATCAATCAACAAGATATGACGAGCATTGCAAAGAGTGGATGTATCCTAAGGTATAGAATATATCAATACACTGATGCATTTATTGGGTTTTTTTCAGACCACCCAAGTGTAGTTGTAAGGTAAACATGAGAATAGTTCTATTCTTTTTTTTTTTATTCATTTTGCCCTTTTTGAAGTTTGTTGGAACAGTTCAGTGCCACCATTACATGGTTTGTCAAGTTTGTTTGAAAGCAGTTCCTGCAGCCATTTTGTGTGGCTATGTGTTAAGCTATGAGATGCTAGCAATATACATATTGTGATTGCAGTTCCGGCTCCATGCAACTGTTTAATTTATTTGTACCAATTTTTCCAACCATTTAAGCAAACCAGATGGAATGTGGATAATGTGGTGTAGTATTGGTCTATCATTTCCCCCATTTTTTTTTTTCAGTCTGGCAAGACCTTGGAACTGTCAGATGGCTCTGATGGACCCTCGGTTAAACAGAACATTTGCATTGTACTCTGGTGGTCAACTGGCATTTCAGTGATGGGGAAAGGCCTTGATGTTGTAGCTTCAAAGTCGAGCCCCCTGGTGGAATGGCTGCTGGGAAGTCTGCGGATATTGATGAGTCAAACGCGACCGAGCAAACTCCAAAGAACCGCACAGTGATAGGTATACCCCGCTCACCCGCCCACCACACTCCCTCTTTAAAAAAACTAAAAGCACAGTTTGAAGATGGGACGTTAAGTTAGACCAGATGTATGGTCATGCTGAACACTAACCACAACTATGTTAAGCGAACAACACCGAACCTTTGTGCCAATGGGGATAAATTGGAAATGACAGGCCAACAGGGTGTTGTTGCAGTTTCACTGTAGTATTTTCGGACCTCTTGTATTAAATCATAGACATGGAAGACCTACCAAGGATGCGAGGAAATTAGAAATGAAGTCCACATTGAACTCATACTAGACTTCAGATTCACTCAGGCTATTGCTGTAATGCCATGTTTAAATGTGCAGAATAGTAATAGTGACTTGAATGAACCTGCAAAGAATGTGTTCCTCAGGTGTCCGTGTGTAGTTTGTATGTACACAGGGTGTCCATCGTTTTATTTATTATTACTAAGTAACATTAACAAGCTCCACTACGCCCATGTCTTATCTCCTACAGATAAATGATCCTTAAAGGATTAGACGTTTTCTAGTTTAAGTAGTGAGACTACCCCTATTATTCTAGTCCCTTAGCAATAAGTATGTAAATAAACAGTATCGTCAACTGTACCGCTCCGTGTATTGGGAGCCACTGGTGTTGAACAGGTTTTATATTTCAGAGATACAGGTTTGACTGTTAAATCTGCCGATGATGCTGTATTGTATATTTCATTTTGGCAACTAAGTTGGCAACTGAGCAAGCTGAATATTAAATGATGTACGCTATTGTTTGCCCTTCGTAGTATGTTTTTTCAACATTCGATTTGGTATTAAGGGGATAGATAAATGACGACTGCATTTTATAGGGTTGATCAAATTTATTTTAAATAAAGTCTTTTATGTAGTGAATAACAACAATGGTCAGGAAATACAATATGGAATTGCCAACGCAGTTGGACAAATGTTAATTACGGAAGGAAGTGACAGGCTCTAGTATATAAAGTGTCAAATATAACAGATTCCACCAGACATTTCTAGTAAATGCTATCTAATGCTTCTAAAACAGTTTTTGGCTGACAGTTTCATTATTTTTACAGCAAACCCCCAACTTAATGCTAACATTTTTTAGCAGTAATACAATACAATTTCTGTCCTTGACAGTTCAGTCTTTTATGTACATGGATGGAAACAACACGACTGATCCAAACATTTTGTTCTTGCCACGACCCCAGGGTTAATCAACATGGACCGAAGGAACTGTACATATATAAAAAAAGCTTTATCGTGTTGGAAAAATATTTTTTAGACTGGCAAAGCACATATTCCTCGTTTAGAGGGATTGATCTTATTCCTTTATTTTTTTTTTATAAAATCTATTAAAAAGGCGAATGAAATACTGCATTCCCCGTTAAAATCCAGAGTGAATTCACTTCACTTGTTTAAATGGCTCACTGTGTGTGGACTCCATGTTGCAAATCACAAAGTACAGAAACACGGCAACAACCAGAAAGACCAGAAACTGTATCCACAGTGGAATGAGCCGATGAGACTTCTCCACTGGAACGGGCACACTGCATTTCACTGGAGTGGCGTTTGAGTAGGACGCAGTGCTGTAAGTCGAAGGTCTATCGTAGTGCCTAAAAAAACCCAATATAATTATATTTCACCTCAAAGCATTATACAAAGGATTTCTGAAGAACATTCAGTGTAAAACCATACGCATGTGCAAGGGTTGGCAGACAAACATGTGCATGACTTCTACTGTGGTCATTAAAGCACTCGGAATGTACTGACAATTCACAACATTTGCTAAAGCAGCTGAATTGCGTTCATTATGTCTACACTTGAGATAAAGTTTCAAATTTTCTTTTATCACACATATATTGGCAGATGTTATTTTCTTTACCTTGACATGTTTTGACGAATAGACTTCCGTCTTACTCAGAGGTCACGGGTATTGGTATTTCGTTTCTCATCAGCTGACGTTTCGGAGGTGTGGTCCACCTGTCAGTTGTTTGTTTTGACAGGTGGACCACACCTCCCGCTGTCAGTCCGCCCCCCCCCCCCCCCAGGACGGCACTCCAGGTATGGGAGGGCATGTGTGCTCCCTCATCTCTGTTCATCGTCTCTGGGCTCCGCTTTCTTATTTGAGGAGGCGACTGAAATAAGAAAGCGGAGCCCAAAGACGACGAAAAACTGGATCCAAAGACGATGAAAAGGTGGATCACACCTCCGAAACAGCTGATAAGAAACGTGTCACACCAATCCACCCATGTGACGAAGACGGAAGTCTATCCATCGAAACATGTCAAGGTAAAGAAAATGACATCTTCCAATATACGTGTCTGATAAAAGAAAATTCTTAACTATTTATTTGCTAAAGCAGCTTTGTTCGGTTCCTTTGTGAAACGTGAATGGGAAGATTTGTTTACATACATGAAACTCTAGGTACAGTGAAGTGATTAGCAATGACCCTTGAAACAAGATGTGGCCCATGTTTAAAGGTTGTTTTCTTCAGCACCAAGAAATTATAACTTAATTGCCAAACCCATTTTGGTACTTTTGGTTGCTTCATTGGTGAATTGTGACTTTGAGGAGACATAACTCAAAATAAATACAAATAGTAAGGACAATTAGTTAGTACTTACTTGTCAACAAAATCTTGACTACTGTAGACCTCAGCCCTTGATCTTACGTAGGGATTTCTAAAAGTGGAATAAAAAATTAATTTTTTGTGTTCTGTGACATATGAAGAAAATGCAGTACACTAATAACTTACGTATCCTGAATGTTCCTTTGAGCGTATTCCAGGCCTGAACGAGGGTATTGTTCCCTGATCGGAAAGGACATATGTTATCTTTAAGAGTTTAGATAAGCGTATTTCAGTTGACGTTACAGTAAGTAAGGTTAGGTTATACAATTTGATATAGGAAACTTACCTCTCTCCATAGCCTTCACTCATAGGCTGAAGAAAAGAAAACAGGGTGTAAAGGAACAATCAATACATAATGTATGTTAGATACATATTATAAGTCGATCATGTTTCAGGATACTTACAGGGTTCCTATAGCTCACATAGGTAACTTCTTCCTCTGAAATTAAAACAACAAAAAAATATGAGATCCGATAGTTTTTTCATTTTCATTGCAATGCCATACTTTGAAGAGTTATTACTATGGAATCATTTCCAAAGCACCAACATTTAGGGAATGATCATGCCAGCCCAGTATACACAATGAGGTGTATGGAGTGTCTTTGAATATGCCAAAATTCTGCATGGGAGCCGTACATACTTTTCTCATAAGAGGAGCAGAGGAAGATGGTGAATGTTGGTAAAGATTTACACAAACTTTTAATGGATTAATCTCGGTTATACCATGGTCTTGGTTAAAAAGGGTGTCAGTTAAAAAGTGATATACTACACCTATAAAGAGGTTCCGGTCGAATTACCTGATGAGTTGTAAATCACTGCGCGGACACTAACATTATTTCACTGTATATGTATTACAACGGACAGTTATTACAACGGCAAGACCGACAGACTGAGTGATTTGATCATTTATTTTAACATATTTGGTGAGTTTGATCACTTTGAAGACTGAGCTGCAGCACAACTGACCAACCGCTGCGGTCGAGTCTCTCTGGCCGCGTTGCCTTGACAACGAGACAGGCGTCAGTCCGCTCAGCTGGGACGTGTAAACAAAACAAAAACTCACGATTTTAACTCTTAACATTATAGTATTAATAATTGATTTAATCTTTATTTATTTCGTAAGTGACCATGGTATAAGCGGGATAGATAATTCCCGACGAGGTGTCCATTATCAGAAATACACGCCTCCGCGTCGTCCAATTATTTCTGATAATGGACACCTCGTCGGGCATTATCCCTTACATACACTCCCAACTCAGGAAGCTGGTGAAACATGTGTGGTGTTCTACCTTCAGTACATATGTAACATCAGGACATGGAGATATTGACATATGGACATCTAGGAGTAACTTACCCTCTTCTCTGTAGAAGGTTTTGTCGGAGGATGCTCTTGCCTTTTCTTTATTACCCATAGCCTGTAGTATCTTCTTTTCGTACAGCGATCTGGTTGAATCTGTTGTTAGGCGAAGCAAAACATAAATCAATATCCAATAGGAATAAACCACTCCTTAAGGTAAAGCGCATATGAACATTAAGCGACTGACCCACGACCGGCCCGTGTTTGATTCCGTAGTCCTCCAGCAGCGCGCTGATCTCCTGGTCGGATCTGTTGCTCAGCGCGGACATGGTGTTAGTTTAAGTTACTTAAACACGCTGCCTTTGGTCCAACAGTGTGTGAAATGTACTCAAACTACGATATTATAACGCCACAATATAGATAGACGAAAGCCAACAGTTTTGGTTCGTAACTATGAAATATTTGGGTGCGTTTGTTTCGCTCGATGGACAGAAGGGCAGATCCCGCTTTCGGTTCCTAGTCCAGATAAGTAACTCCGCCCATCTTTAAGTAACTCCGCCCATCTCTGCAGCGCCTAAGTAAACAAAACGTGCGCACCCACACGCAACAGATGACTCACACGCGCCACTTCCGTTTCCTTTGAATTGTGTTTTGCAGCCTGAGCAGCGACGTGAGCGCCGCCCATGGCCGTCCCGGGGATAGCATTTATTTGAACTCTTGAAAATAATGATTATAATAATAATAACAATAATAATAATAATAATTAGAATAATAAGTAGACCTGGAAAAAATACATGAAAAACACTGTTCATTCTATATAATAAAGGTACAATATGTAACGTTGATAACAGGCGTTCAGAAAGGATAGGCTAATACATCCTGGAGAGAGTTCTTCCTCAGGTTCAGAACCCACGCAAAGACGAGTCCTCGACTGGAAGTTAAAAAGCTATAACGTTTCCAATCATTTTATTGTTTGAAAATTATAAACCAGCCAACATGGGCGCCGTCTTGAAATCCCCCTGGGCTCCAAACTGTCAACTCACTGATTGACTTTTTGTGTTTTCCAGATACACAACTCTTTTTTTTGTCAAATATCAATTTATTAATGGGATTCACTTATTTGATAAGCCATCAAGCAATGCTTTACATGAATACAAAAGGTAGGTATATTATCTCTTGAAAAGAGGGAGTCCAAGGAAGTCAGTCTCATCCAAAGACCACCAGAGCAGCAGCAGGCCAGTTCCTATCACCAGGAACATCTTGAGGATGTATTTCAGAAACCCAAGACCCTACGGGGACAATGAAAGTTATGGAGAATCCAATAATTTCTTTATCCACGCATCACCTCAATTTAAGAACTATCAAAGCACCTACAGTGTCTGGTACCACATCGCAGTTGAGTTGTAGATTGGAGTTCATTGTGGGTGTATCATTTTCACTCTTCCCCTAAAAAATATAATTACTATACTGTTTATATGTTTATATACTGTTTGCATGTGCGTCATATACATTTGGATGCAGATGTGCAAATTGTGCTTGACACCCTTTCAGGTAATAATATTCCTCTTACGTTGTATTCAGGGATCATCTCTTCCTCTGCCTCAGTAGAGCTGTCCAATGAATCCCTGCCGTTACCGACAAGATGGTAGACATTAGTTCAGATCTACATGTGGATCTACATGCAGTGTGTTAGACCATCATGAGCCAATTTTCCAAATAAGAAATGACACTTACTCCTCACTATCATAGTGAAAGACTTGAGGCAACAGATCCGTGCAAAAGTGTACTTTTGTCTTCCTGCCTACACAACGATAAAATCATGATCATATCAAAATCAAAGCCAAGGTTGCAAAGGTATATGCAGGCATCCATTAACTTGGTATTTAGGTTTCTGTATTTAGAGACGGTGTACATGCTCACCTTCTTGATCCATTTCCCCATTGCTCTCATTGTAAAACTTATAAAAAGCCTGGATTCTCTCCTGTTCCTCTTCCCAATTCCTGTTGTCTTCATACTCATCTCCATCATTTCCGAGCTCAGCAATTCCCGAAGCCTCGTCCTCATGGGTGAAGAAGAAACCATCATCCACAGATCCCTGATTAGACAACAAGGCGCTCGGGCGTGTGTCACCCTGAAGGTCTGTGTTGAAGAGGTCTTTTGAGACCACCTTGGCAGACTCTGCAGTTTCAAGTGACGGCTCTGAGTTTTGCTTGTCTCCGTCTTCTGTGTTTAACATGGACTCTTGAGAGAAGCCAGGCATGTTTGCCCACATGTTGTCCTCACCATCGTTCGGTGACTCCCGTGTGGTGTAGATCTTTGGCGGAGATGAGTCCTCGTAGACTGGCCTCTTCTCGACATGGTGTTTCTGTAATGGCGGTGGACTGATTGCGGGAGCTGACTCATGCCGACTTAAATCGCCTCTTTTGTATTCCCCATCAGTCTCGTTAGCTTGGATATCATCATCACTGTTGCAGATGATGTGTATCATTGGTGGTCTTCCGTCAACAATGGACTCTGTGGCACATGTATAGTCGTAGAAATTATGAAGATCTTTATCGGATGGAGAGCATGTGTTGGGTACTCCATGTAGCACCGCCTCATCTTGGGTGTGATCTGCGTTCTCTGGACACGCATCTATCTCCTCTCCAACATCACTCCAACGTGGCAGCACAGTTCTCTGTGCATATGGAAGGGGTTTTGATTTGTCCGTTGCCCCAACTGGGAAAGCCGTGCACTTTGCGTCTACGGCTGTTTCTGTCCATCCAGGGACCAAATCCTGGTCTTTATTGTCAATATTTCCTGTGTCTAACAGTGTGAGCTCTGTCTCTCTATCGAGATAAGATATCTCACTCTGGGCAGGAAGCACTGCATCCAGATTGCATTTCCTTACTTCATCTGTGGCCTCGTCTTCCCCCCAAGAGGAAATGTCTGGGGGGAACACGGCAAAGGTCTCCCCAGCCTCCTGGTGGTCATCCCCAGTGAAGTCCTTCACTTTGTCAGAAGTGCCCTCCACCGCGTCATCTCCAGACACAAGCTCCCCCAGACTTTGCACTAGGTCTCGTATAGGAAAATTAAGAACGTCCTCATCTCTGCACGGGCCTCCATCTTCTCGGGGAGACAGCATTGTGAGGAAGTTAGCTTTCTTCGCCTCCTCCTCTTTGTCTTTGTACATCGAATCATCCGACGCCGCACCACAATCGTTTGCTCTCTCTCGCTTTTCCTCCGGATGAAAATTACCTTGTGTGTTCATCCAACTTTCATCTTGAGGTCCTTTCTGAAAATAGCCCATGTCCTCATCGCTTTCGCGCCAACCTAGTTCCACCTCATTTCTTACTTTGCTGCCGTCTGGGGCCAGAGGTTGGCCTGTGGCGACCCTGTCCTCTTTAAAGCTGTCCCAGAGCTTGTGGCTGCGGTGCATCGATGCCAGCCCATCCTCCGGTTCCTCTGCCTCCTGCTGCTCTGCGGTCTTGCAGAGTTTTTTACCTGCGTTTTCAGCATCCTCTTGCAGGTCCTCAGGGACACCGGGCCGTTGGCGCTCTGGGACTTCTTTATCCTTCCAGTCTCCTTTGTCATCATATTCAGACATTTTTCTACCTTTTGCTTCCTGTGACTAAGCAGCCGTTTGTTTCGCTAAGTGTTTGCTGATGCAGAGTCTCGTCTACTACAGTTTGGACCGATGGATTCTCCTCAGAGGTATCTGTCCCGAACAGATCTTCAGATTACAGGAACTCAAAGTCCAAATCTACAATGGAGGGAAAAACTGTGTCTGTTAAAACGTAATTTAAATGTCACGAAAATATAATGAGTTGTTAATAATGCATATTATGCATATTATTACATTAGTCGTTCTTACCGGTCATCATCCATTATGTTCTGCAATGTTTGAAGAGTAATACTTTAAAAGTCAAAAGAAGAATTAAAGTGTTTTTTTTAAAACACGTCTTAAAACACTGATATTCCTGCTGCGCAGAGTGAGCCCTGCAAAGTCGAGGTACTGTCGCTTCTGTTGCTAATTCAAGTCACTTCCTGTCAAAACAAACCCACATATAAACATGCGTCTTTAGATGAGAACAAATGGCTTCAGAGAAAATAACCAACAAACCAACAATCATTAACAAGTAGAAAAAGACAAACATAGGACTGCAGTAGCATAATTAGATGAAGTGGAGTTGTAAAAGTTCCTTTGTCTTTACCTTGAGCCGTGCCACAGAATATCGTCAGCTTTCATGTGGTGTGGTTTCAGATGCACAACATAAACTCCAGCACTCACTTCCGCCACACTGTAACAAGTGATGTTTATTTGTCTCTGAGCACAACCGACTGTTACCGTTCCATCATTATGTTGCTGTTGGTGGCATAGCCACTGTCATTTAAGAACAAATATTTAAAATCAAATTTATCAAATATATTTACAAAATGTGTTAACATCCAGTAAAACAGAAAGGGTTCCAGTGGAGAGGGGGAGCTGGCTGCTGAGGATGATTGTCCTGTCTGGTCTATAATTCATTACGCAGCCTGTAGCGGTGGTTGGGTTTCAGGTCCACTTCAACCGGGAAGTGATCACTGACCTCCAGAGCCTTTAAGCCAATCAAAAGAAAATGGTGTCAGTGTTTACGTTCAAAAGGGGGGCTGTAGACCCTCTGTCCCACGCACGCACGCACGCACGCACGCACACACACACACACCCCGGACACACACAAAAACACACACGCACACACAC
>OMLJ01081081.1:0-10723 GCA_900302595.1 Gadiculus argenteus | reverse complement strand
GGGGGGGGGGGGGGTTGGGGTTTATTAAAGACCCTTCTGACTGGGGGTCTCGGAGCGGTGTATGTGGCAGTCTCAGTCACCACTTCTTCTGGTTGAATACCAACAGGGCATGACTGGAAATGCCGAGTGTTTCCAGATGCCGGGTGTCACAAAGTTATCAGCTCCTGCCCGTAGATCCTGACTCAGGGCTCTGATCAGAGGCTTTATATCTCACACGATGCTGTGACGGCACTCTTCTTGGCTTTGTTATTACCAGTGTCGTTTAGGAGTATTTTACACGGAACCCCAAATGCAACTGTAAAGCGGTTCTCCGGTTCTAGTACAGGTTGGATCCTCACTTTTGTCTTGACATTTTCATGGCATATCTTGCACCACATTTGCCTCATCGACATGGATTTGATTTGTTGTTTGGCCTCCTCCTGCGTTATATCCAAATCTGCTTATTCTTTTTTGATTTTCATCGCTTTTTAATGTGTTTGAAGTGGAAAACGCATCATACCACTTTGTATGATTGAAATCCTTCTGGTTGATGAAATGGAGAGGCCACAGTTGGCCAACAGTACTCTCACCTCCTCGGACCCCAACCCCAAAGGGTCCTTTCCCCCTTCCCACAGGACCCTCCGCGTCACCCTGTAACGCACCTGTCTCTTGTCATCACTCATAAACCAACACTTCTCAGGGCGAGGTTACAGAGATAAAGAAAGCTTTCCTTTTTTTTTTGGTGTATAGAAACCAGCTAGAGATAATCCGGTTCTTTGGCAAGCGAGCAGTGTGTGTTTTGGAGTTTTACACATAGATCTCCTTGTCCTGGCTGAACATCTGGGTGACCGGTCCACTGGGAACGGGTCCAGACCGATGATGTGTGTCTAAACTCCGTGAAGAGCCGGGAGAAACGAAGCACCTGAAGAGAAATCACTGAGACATCATGTCTGACACAGTCATATTTCTTTACCTTCTTGGCCTTGTAGTTCAGGACTTGTGGATAATGATCGGGTTATTTGCT
This sequence comes from Gadiculus argenteus, assembly GCA_900302595.1. Lineage (NCBI taxonomy): Eukaryota > Metazoa > Chordata > Actinopteri > Gadiformes > Gadidae > Gadiculus > Gadiculus argenteus. Next base: position 9,720 of record OMLJ01081081.1, on the reverse strand, counting down.
GCCAAAGACATTTTTATCCAAAGCGTCTTCCAGCGAATGCTGATACCGGGAATTAAGGGAGCCATAGATGCACTGCATAAACTACACCATTCTGACCCTATAGTTCCTATATATATATGATGGAATACTCTATCCGGGCAAGGTGCTATAAGAGTTGAAACCCTTAAAGGTCCCATCCCATGCCACTAGGTGTGGGTGTGATTAGCCGTTACAAGCCGTTTTGAAAAATCTGTCTTATGACATCACAAGTGGGCGTGTCCACCTAGATGTGTGATGGATAGATGAGCAACGCTTGCTACAGTCAACTGGGTACCAGTGGCGAAGACTGCAAGGGAAGCTCGGCTTCCCCTAAAATGTAAAAAATTAAATGGGCAAATATATACTGTTGTGTTAACATTTCATTGACCAAAAATGCATTAGAACACGTCCATTTCGAAGACGAGTTCGTTCAGAATCGGCTGCTTATCGCAGGTCAACCGGCTCGATTTCCTACTCATTCATTCCCGTAGCGTCACAGTGCATTTGCCTGTTGAAGCTCAGCGTCCATCTACTGCATGGAACAGCTGTCTTTAGTGTGTCTTCTGTGTGTGTGGCTTCTGCATGATGATTGGAGGGTCTGCGAAAGACTGAGTTGCCGTTTGATTGACAGAGATTTTTAACTATAAAACATTGCCGGAGCTCTCAGTCCCGTCACAGATTTTGCAAGCGAATCAAAAGACAAACTGCAACCTATTTCTTGATATTTGCCTGGCGAAATTGCCAGACAATCTCCATCATACTTTTCATACACTTATACACACAATTCCTAGTTTCAGTTTAACAGAATTTCCTTGTTCGAGTTTAATATCGTTTTAGTAGTTGGCCATCACTTTGATTCAGGGAGCCTGAGGTCTGAACTTCAAGTCCTGTATTCAGATCAGGGTGACAGGGGAAAGCTGTGTAATTTATTGGTGTTCCTTAAAGACATGGAGTTGGACAGTGCAATGCCTCAGCTTTACAAACTGTTCTAATTAGTGGCAACAATTTGAGCTACATCTGCAGGTGTAGAAAGGAGCTTCTCCTGTTTAAAGCGGCTCAAGTCCAACGTCCGTAACACAGTGGGCCAAGGCCTTTTAAACAGACTAGCTCTGCTGGCCATTGAAAAGACAATGGTCAAGTCAGTGGAAAAGACAGCTAGTTGGTATGACAGGGTCACAGAGCATTTCCTTGAAAAGGAACAGAGAGCAGAATTTATGCAAAAATGTATCTACAATTGATATGATGTAGGCCAAATCTATCCATCACACATCTAGGTGGACACGCCCACTTGTGATGTCAGACTTTCACATTAATAATAATTATTCAATAATCGATAAAAAAATGTTACTCTCTAAAACAGAATAACACCAGACATCAAATTTGTGAATGAATGACGAATACATTGAATCGATAATACAACAAATTAATAATTGACTAATCAATTGATTTAATAATTTCTTGAGCACTCATCACTGGAATGAATTGGTGAAGCAAGACGGGAAGAGGCTGCTTTTGGTCCGTCACCGTGTGGGTGATGTGTGTGCGTGCCTTGTCCAAGGAGCTCTGCACAGTCATGCAGATTCCTGCGTGGAGGTCAGATTCCTCTGATTCCAGCTCCGCGCTCGTCTGGACTCACGCTCAATCCCTGAAGAGTTTCCTTTGAGAGGAAGGTCAGGCCTGCCAGCATTGTTACCCTACCTAGCCCATGAATTAGGAGGATTGCATGTATCCGGATCACACGCTCCCTTTACGAATGCGGTGGACGTCCTCCCGGGGGGGAGCGGCCTGGGTGGCTGCGCTCGGCTGTGTCCTTGTGGCAGACCGATTGGCATCCGTCGAGGTCAAGTGTGTGGTATACGGCTCTCCATGGCGGGGTCCGTGTTTCACCATAAAATCATGGCCACATAATTACTGCTGGATAACGACTGCAGCAGATGAGCCTGTAAAAAAAACAAAAAAAACATCCTCTAGTCTAGATCGTACTGACCTAGGTCATCGCTTTGTATCGCCGTCCGAGCCCCTGCCAAGCATGCGCACTAGTAACTGGCAGTCTTTATAGAGCGTCCCAAAGGAGACTTCATTCATTTAATTTATTTTAAAAAAAACAAGGGTTCTCCGTGTAGCTCTCCTGTCGGGACTGTTTGTCTGGCAAGCCCCCCCCGACACCCTCCGACCTCATTGATTCCTCTTCCCGGCCTTCCGTTCTTTTAAAGATGGCAGCCCCCGGTCTCTTCTGTGGTTGGCAGGTGGACAGCGTTGTGCTGAATGGCTGTCATTGTGCTGGTGAAAGGGAGGCAGAGAAGGGGATTGGACGACGGGGGTCAAGGGATGCCCCAAACCCCCTTCTCTCGGTGGTGGAGAAAGTGAAGCTCTCTGGAGCGTCTCCAACATCCTCTCTCTTTCACTTGCTCCCCTTCAAAGGCTTTGGATGGCAGCCCCTGGTTTTAAGATGGTGTTGGCAACACATGGCACAAGGCATTGTACGCAGCTATGAAATACTTCTTCTTTTTTAAGGCTCACCACTTTGCCCGCGCATTGCCCAACAACTTTTTCTGTCTGGCCTCATTTTCTGAACTCAAAAAAAAAAAAAAAAAAGACCATATGGTTTTTACTCAAACATATTTGAAGGCTGATCTCATTTTTTTGTATTTTATTATATCTGGCAAAGGAGCCACGCTTTGTTTTTAAGAGCTATTAAAACATAGGAATTAACGAATCGCCGTCATCATCGTCATCTTCACTGTGTTGATGATGGCCATCGTTGAAAATGAATCAATCCATCGTGAATGTATGTATGCACTCGAACATGCAAACGGACTGCATCGAACCAACTCGACTCTCTCCGCTGTCGACTGCTGAAGTATGCGCCTCTTGGGCGCATACTCGTGGGCATGGAGTGTGCTGAGGTGATTCCAGGTATGCTCGAACCAAAAGGTCTTGTGTTCCAAGTTGAAGGCTCTGAGAGGAATTTGCTCAGCCCCAAGGTGTGCAATAACAGGTGTTGTTGGGTCCTTTTTTCCCCCTGTCCTCTCTGGCCTCTCTCTTTATTGGCAGGGAGGGACTGTGGAGCCGATTGTTTGCCTGTTGCCGTGGATATGTCTCTCTTGTTTTTCGGATGGCAGCATGTCAAGACAGGCCGGGAGAGAGATCACTCACTCACAAAAGGTCTCTCTCTCTCTCTCTCTCTCTCTCTCTCTCTCTCTCTCTCTCTCTCTCTGCGGTAGAATCTGTTTTTCTATTTCTATATATAGGCGGTGTTCATTTTATCTGCGCTCGGTCCAATGCACCGCTTAATCCACCTCACTGTTTGTTTGAGACAGACGTCATCGATTGTATCATCGCAACGCATGGCGCCTCAATGATACGCACGGCTAGAAGATGTATCTTCATCATGCGTAATTAGAGGAAAACTTGACGTTTCAACCTGGAGCCTATTTTCCAATCATTTTGGGACTACCGCAGACAGCGTTTTTGAGACAGTTATTGAGATTGGTCCATTATTGAGATGGAGCGCCACAGACCTTATCCACGAAAAACTGGCTGCAATGTACTCCTTTCTAGCAATAATGCTCATCAATATATATACGTCCCCTAAAAGTGCTTGTTTTTTTGTCTTTGACAAGGCTCTGATTACAGTATATTGTAATTATGGGAAGGATCCATACGGGGAAATAATACTTGTTTTTCACCTTTCGCTTGATCACTTGGTCAAATTGTGTCAAACCAAGTGTCGCTCAATAAGAGTTTAGTTGAGTTGTGCAAGAATTGAACAGTGGAAACGTATGTGAGAGTTTGAGAGTTTGTTTTGGACTACGAAAGGCCTAGTTTAGTGTTATAATGAGAGGATTGGATCATTTAGATTGTAATGACAATAGAGAAATATCCTGCAAAAATGAGATTTAAGAGTGAGACACAATAATAAACGGATCATGATCAGGCAAAAGGTAAAGAAACAACTTTTATTTCTCTGATCCTTTCCCTAATGATAGAATATAATCAGAGCCAGTCAGTGGCAAACACCTTTAGAGGACGTACACGGACAGACACCACGGCGCTTGCAGTGTTCTATGTCCATACTTGGCCAAGGTAAAAAAATAAAGTTGTCCACATTAATCCCAAATGTTCCGAAAATAGGCTGCAGGTTGAAAAATCCCAACGTTGTCATTTAAGACACTTTCTAGATTGCATGATGACTTATGGAGTAACTTGCAGCATAGTACATGCACCATCTAAAAACGGTTGAAATTGTTGCCTCGGTTACCTTCTATTGGTAAATGGTAAATGGTCCTCATTTATATAGCGCTTTTATCCAAAGCGCTTTACAGTGTTTTTACAGTGTTTTTACTATTGTTTGATATTGAATGAGCCTATTGAGCTGATAAGATGTCAGTGCATGGATCCTGCTACATAATTAATACAAAAGTGAGTCAGGTGGCCTGGCACCAAGTGTCCAGATTAAGCACTTTTTTAAGCACCAACACTGCAATAAGACTGTCCGTCCGCCCATTTTGTACCCGTAAATCTCTATCGATAGTTGGCGATTACAGTTTTACCAGATAATAAAAACAAAGAATCTAACCAGCTGCATGTCTGACTGATCCTTCAGCTGAAACACCTTGACAACGATGAGGCCAACACAAAAAATAGATAAAGGGCAATATTTACTTTAACTCCCACAGTTGGTGTTCTTGGCAAATGCCTGAAAACCATTTAAAAGTAAGACGAGAGTTAGGAAGCTGCGTACATAAGAGGAGTGAAAGTGGCAGTTAAAGGAGAGGACAGGATAATAAGGAGGTCTGTTCTGAGAAGCAGATGGAGGGAGCGAGGGGAAGAGAAAAGAGAAAACAAAACAAAGGCTGCCATTGTTTGGTCTGGAGATATCTGGCGGCTCTCTGGGCCACGGGCCCGGACTGCAGCTTACCTGTGTTTTATAGCTCCGCAGCGGGAGAAACCCGGCACAAACAGAGCCTGTCAGGTCGTACAAAAATATTATCCTTCTCTAACATTACATATCTGCTCTGGCACGGGCTGGTGGGGGTTTCGTATCTGATGTGTGAAGGAGGGGCGGACGCCACCGCCGCCGCCGCTTGATCTCTCCACCTGAAGTGTCCGCGGCCCTTGCTTTGACACTTTGGCGCCGGGCCAACAGGGGAACCAACCCTCACACAACTTGGAAGAGACGGCCGAGCTCTCGTGTGCCTCAGGCGTCTGGGGGAAGTTTTTATCACGGAGGTTGGAAAAACGGCTCTGGTTTTGTAGATTTCTCGATTAAAAAAAAAAAACGAGTTTAAGATTACAGTTAGAGTGCATACGTGAAAGAATTGCTGTTTACGTTTTCGTCGTGATTTAGCAGACGCTTTTATACAAAGACGCCCAAGAGAGGCCTACAGCAATGGCGTTTGAAACCGGAACATTACCGCTGGAAGATAAACATTCGAACAACTACAAAGTCCTAGGTCAGATTAAATGAAATCAATTTGATTTAAATTGTTTTAATGTTTTAAATTGTTTTAATGTTTTATTGATAATATTTTCATAACATTTTTAAACAGTAACTTATTTCTTGTCCTATTACTACTGAAGCACTAACATTAGGCTTCTATAATAGTTCAACCCTTTGGTTCCTGCAGGCTCTGCATAGGCCTTTGCTAAATCAACCAGACCCCATCTTACCTTCTCTAATGCCTTGGGGAACTCTGTTGAACTCTCATGGCATATGTGCCATGTAATTTATTACAGAACAGGCCAGCTTTAAGCGTCTATCATTCACTCTTAAGTGCTGTATACAGAGTTTGTATACAGCTTTTGTGCAATCCGGTACACCTAGACACATTACCCTGCAGACAAAATGTTTTAAAAGCCTGGAGTATATCAAGATAATTATTTGTTTGTCAAGCATATTTACTATAGATTACTAATGTGGAAAGTTGTGGAAAATGAATGTACATGCAGGCTTGCCATGAACAGCAAGTGCAGCCAAAATGTGTATTTATTCAGTACAAGACTAAATTTATCCATGACTTGGGATCTGTGTAAGTATTTAACCGGTTCTTACCGTCAGCTAGCCCCTCGTTAGAGCCCTGATTTAGCCGAACAGCTTATAATGAGTGAACTCAATGTCATTAAAGTGCTAAAAATGTGTTGCTGAGTTTTTAATGGTAATTATTTACAATTTGGTCATTTAGCAGGCAGTTTTATCCAAAACGACTAGCAGGGAATTTATTAAGCCATGCATGACATTTACGAGCAGGCAGGACAGTGGGCGCATCTCGCGCAGAAATTCCACCGAGTGGGCTGTTGACATTGGGATTCGAACCCATAAACCTTCTGGCCATGGAGTCTAACACCCCAACCACTCTTGTTGCATCCTCAGCGATGAACTGCGGAAGGAGTCGCGTCAGTTGAAGAAGGATCTCCTGGCCATAAAGCAGAGGAAAGAGGACAGCTTAAAAGAAGCGGAGAAAGAGCAGGAGAAAGAGGGTACGTACAACACATGTCTTTGTCCACACACCGACCCATCTTCTCTGTCTCTGTGGGCTACTATGGCCTATTCACTTGATTATTTCACTACAAGCTTGTCTCGTAAAAAGCAGTTAAATTGAATTTGTATTCTTAAATACAAGTCCATGTAACATTATCTATTAACTATTTAGCTATTTGACATATTCGATAGACCAAAGGGACTTACAGAGAATACAGTTACATGTTTTTAAGGAGTGGTGGTGAGGTATCTTGCTCAAGGGTGCCTGTAGATCTGGGTGGTCACGTCCCTTGCGTTCGCTGGCTGGTCCCGGATGTATAACCGGATGAAGTTGATTTACCCATAATGCATTTTAGGAACGTAGACAATATATGTGATTCAAAGTGCAGAATATTCACATCTCTGCGTTTCAAAATGAATCCTAAACATTTATTAACCTGATTTCCCGACCATAACTGCACTACGCAGAGACCTTGGCGGTCGTACAGGCTCCTGTCAGCCCAATAGCCTTAACCGTCCATGGTCGCTTGAGCTGCCAGTCTCCCCCACAGCTCCGATGTCAGTCAAAACACGCCGCTCACCCATTCGAGTTTAGTGGTTTTTATCAAACCGAGCATGACTCCTTGTTTGCACTGTGATTGCATTCTGGAGCAAAACAGTGTGGGGTAATTCGGTCTTAATTCAGTCTGCATTTAAATCACAGCTGTGGCAGCAGCGAGCGGGAATCCTTTGTTTACCAGCTACAGTCCAGTGATGAGTATGCTGTAGTCCCTTTAGTCATACTGTACACCACCACACCATCCTCACACTGCTGTTGACGCATCTCATTTACTTTGCATGGGGGCGCTCTCGAAATGTCTTGTGGGGTCCGTCCGTTCTGTCGGCTCCGTTGCCTGCGTCAAAAAGTTTGTTCAACTTTTCAGGCAGCGAACCGATTCATCGGCTAATCAGATCACGTTATGCAAATATATACGCAAATACACTGTCCAATGAAATCGCCTTTGTAATACAACCCCGGGAAAACACATGAATATGTGAAAAAGCCTCCATACCTCTGTAAGGGTCTTACACGTCTGCGTGCAGGGATCTCAGTGGGCAGAGCATGCTGAGTAGCGTCCACAGTCCGACATCACAGCCTCATGGGTCTCTTTGTTAGTGACCCAGAGAAATAACTTTGCTATGGGGGTCCGCAAAAGCCCAGACCCAAATCCTCTAGGCTGTTCCACACTACTGTGGTTCAGCAGTCAGGCGTCATTCAGCCCGCTGTTGATGTACCAGTGGATGTTGAAACACATTTTTGACATTTCATGAAAACCAAACCACTTGGGTTCACCCAACTATGCATGCAGGGGGTGCGGGCAGTGACCGGATTGTTAAGCAACATTGTTTGATTCTCCTGGGTGAGCATGCAACCCAAGGTTGAGGACGTTGAGTTCAGTGGTTATGCTGTCTACTACTGGGTGACCAAGGGCCCTTGGGAAGACCTAAGACAGACGCTGTTTGACTTAGACTAGATTCCACATAGCCCCATGATGTCAGAAGTTTTTTTTTTCTGAATGACACGGATGGAGAATGCAAATCCTGGACCAATGACGTCATTGGTTCAACATTCCAAGTATTTATACGCTTTTGGATGTTTTGTTCAGAACCCGCATATGAAACGATACCCTCCTATATTAGCAAATAGCGAGAGAGTGTGACAGGACCCTTTTAAGTTCAGATGATCTACAAGCGTTGGCCCAATGTGTTGTACTCATTACTAACCGGCAGCCTGGGTTGTTCGCTCGCTCACTATAGACAAAAGGGGTCAGAGGGTCTTGATCGAGACTAAACTCACTCCAAGGGTTAAATATCTAGGTTTAAATAGGTTAACAAAAACACAACCTTGAATAGAAACCCAAGGTTATTGACCCTATTGAGAGAAAAAAGTAAATTGTGGCTATTGCTCAAACAAATTCCTCTGTCCCAGCTGTAAGCGTGCTGGGTGGTGCGCTAAACTAAGCTAATTGTTGTCAGACAACGACATTGCATAAAATTGCAACCAAAATCCCTAGTAAAACAACAGATATTCTTAACCAGGCATTGTACGATCTCAGTTTCCCATGACCAATTTATGTTTATCACAATGGCAAGTGGCTCCAATCCAACATCCCATCATTGCAGTTCTGGCCAGAGTAAAGGACAGGCAAATTTTTGTGAACCACACCGAAGAAAACTGATACCAATGTCACTCAGTCAGCAAAATATCCCTTAAAGTAAGAAAGGAAGGGAAGGGAATTGAAGGTCAGATGGCTTGTGTCTTGTTCGGAAACACCAACAGTATTCCTGTGCAGTAGAGGAGTTAGTCAATGCGCATTTTAGGGGGATTCAGTGGGGAGACTAAGAACTCTGAGATTTAGGTAGTATTACCATATTTCTATTCTGCTGTAGTTTTATTGTGTTGACCTGTAAGGCACAGGAGAGACGAGGGGGGGGAAGTCCTATTCAATGCCAAGTAAAGCAATTACATTTTGATAAATCCTTTTAGTGTTTTGATTGGATTCATAAAAATGTTTTAAACACAATCTCCTGGAGGCCTGATAACAGACGGCCGCCACTACCTTTCCATTCACGCGGGCCAGCGGAGTCAGCACCATGGCTCTCATTTCCTAGTCTCCTGGGTTGCCATGGTAGCAGACCTAGACCTAGTAGGAATGAGTCCCCTTTTTAAAAAAAAATTTTTTGTTGTTTGTTTTTTTTTACCGTTCTTTAATTTCCTCAGGCTTGCTTTCAAAAGATAAATGTGAAAGGAACCCGATCCGGTTCTTTACGATCCGAAGACGCTTTCCCTTCGCTGTGATTCAACTGTTTCATCGCTGTAACCTGCACCAAACTGTCTGTGTTTATTTAGCCGTTAGCGTAGGCTAATAAAGGCTGTGTTCTGACTCAGAGCTTAACTGATTAATTAGGATCAACAGAAAACGTTGGTATTTTACTCCCACATCTGGAAGCCGGATAGTCTAGTGGGCAGGGTGTTGGACTTCCCTCCCAAAGGTTCCCAGTTTAAATACGGTAGTCTACCTGTAGGTGTCCCTACCCCCTACCTGCTCGCTAATGGCAAGTGTCTGTTCCAACAAAAGAAATAGACCCGGTGGAGAAGAGAATGTTGGATGCATCGCAATACTAACTATATTGGTCTGTTAACTTTCCTTGGTTTACGATGTTCGGAACCGGCGGATTTG
>OMLJ01081074.1:0-10692 GCA_900302595.1 Gadiculus argenteus | reverse complement strand
TGCTTTGTCCACCAGGCCAAAATACATAGCCTCTAGATGCCTGTTTATGCACAAAAAAAACATACACGTACACAGATGGATGTCCACAAGAGTCCTGTTGGACTATCACTCTCTGTGGACAGCCCTTGTTTGCATTTGAATTGTTTACAATTCAAAAGACCGAGGAGCTCCAGTCCAAGAAACGTGGATGAGAATATAAAGGTTTGACAGTCCACAGAACGAATAACAGATTTTATTACTTCAAGGGTGTGTTAAGAAGCTATTTCAGACCTTGCCTTTCAATTCAAGGAGGACTGTGAGAAAATAAATTGAAAAAAAATCAAAGGCAATCAAAGGTTGACAATGTGCAGAAAACATTGCTCTTATTAGACAACGAGCAAGGCTAGTGTTGAGAACCCTGTTGAGAGAACTAAATAATTGAATCATTCTCCAGTGTATTTAAACCATCAGCCCTGTTGCTCTCCACAGGAGTGCCCACTACAGATGTGCAGGCAGATGCAGGCAGTGTGAAGGAAGTGTTTGTATTAGCCTTTGCCTCTTCCTTTCATGCGCTTTCCTTCTGCTCTTAAGAAGGAAAATACATAAATAATAAAATCTGTTGTGGTTAAATAAGGCTGAGACAGGGACCAAAGCAACGCTCTTACGTACAATTGGAAGATAAGCGTGCAGCTGCTACTCTGGTGGGTCTGGTGATGATGGCCTGACATCTCGTTACTCTAGTGACATGCTGTCCCCTAACAACATGCAGGCCACCAGGGGAAAGGGAAACGTGCTCAGTACAATATTAGAAGGCTTCCGTGTGATTCAAGAGAACGTAGTACACTTAACGAGTACAAATGAATATCCTTTTGCAGTAAGCACACAATGTTAATCTGAGTTGTCACGTTTCACAAATGGAACAAAATATAGAGAAGAGAATACATATAAAGTCAACCTTGATAATATATCCCTTCAAATAAATATATGTCAGAAACGTATCCTCTAAGTTAAAATTGACTAACATTTTCATTATCTGACCAACTCATCAAAGAACATTTGATGACATTAGTTTGTTGTGCTATGTCTGATTCACAAAGGTTTGCTTCACCACTGCGTTCTTCTACCACTAACATCTCAAAGTCTAAATGGCTGCATTTCCTCTCTGAGACCAAGTCAACACAAGAGAGGTTGGGTGTACTTTATGTCTCTCATGTGTCTGTTTATGTGTATACTTTAGTGAGGCGCTCGAGAACAAATCTGATGTTTAAGGCGGACCAGCTCTTTCATTTCTACGGTCAAGGGAACAGCCATTACCTCACTACACCGCACAAACTACTTGAAGAAAATGTAATCAGTATTGTCACACTGCTGGCTTTTAGAAGGCAGCTGGATCTCTGCCAAAGTCATAAAATATGAGACAAGTCTGCAGAAATCAACAGATTTACCATTTCAATAGTAAATCTGTTGCTTTCATTCCCCAAGCACGGTTGATGCACCAGCAATTGGATATGGTTCCATTGGCCCATGCTAACAGAGTTATGCAATACAGACTTAAAGCAGCAGGTGTCAGCCAAATGGCAAAGCTCAAGCTTTTCTGATATTAAACATCTTATAATATTATGCACAGGTGGCAGAGTTCCCCTATGTCCCGGAGGGTTCTGTATAGGTGCTTAATCCAAACAGAATGTTCCCCTCTCCCTGTTTACTGTTGACATGGGACTCTTGATATAGCATCAATGAAGCTGAATATGCAATCTGCTAATTACTTGTCGGGAAGTTGATCGTACTTATTTGTGAATGAAGGAGGATAAAAGACAGAAATAAGAGTGGAAAGAAAGAGGGAGAAAAAAAGTGAGAACGAAACTAAGATAGAAAAAATGAGTGGTGCTATTAAGTGGGTGAGTAAGATTAGACTGACTCACAATTCAAAGCATGAGATATCCGACTCTATATATCTTATTTATCTTTCAATGTCAGTCTCACCATTGACAGATAATTGGACTAAGCTTCTATCAAGGTCCCTTGAAGTCAAAAACAAATTAGGGAAACCAAATGTATGAAGAGAAAAAACATGGAAGGGAAACTTTTTTTATGTTTAGTTTTTAAAAGCTTTTTGGAGCAATCCAGAGAAATATCTAATAGGCATTGGGAGGCGGTACCAGGCCTGACCCCTGGTCTTTAAGCTGGTTCTGGGGGCAGACAGCTCAACCCTGATCAGAAGATTTAAGGGGCCTCACAATTGACTCTGTGATGAAGTGGTAAACTGATTTGATTTTCTTAAAACTGAAAACAGCATAGAGAAAGTTAGTCTGGAATGACATTTGAGATACACAAAGAGGTATTTGCAAAACACATCACACGACACCAATAGTGTCCTTTCAAGGAACCAAAACCAACTAAAACCTTTGAGCATGTAGTAGTAGTTTTTTGCGTTTCCATTACCTGGTACCTGCTAAAGTGGTGCTTTTTTAGTATCACCTCCGTATAAGTTCCAACCGAGCTGAGCTGACACTTTGTGTTTGTGAAACGTAAGCTGAAGACGCAGCTGTAATCGCGGCCGTGGGGAGAAGAGAGAGCTGTGGTTTAATGCACTAAACAAAGACGTTGAAAGATGGTGCGATCTACGAGCAAGACGCAGAGGAACTGTCTTTTTGTCAGGATAAAAAACAAGTGGACAGCTAAATAAAGAATATGCTGGCGTTTGCGCACTTGTAAATAGCTAATCGCGTTTGTAGCCTACACTCGCCTACATTTGAGAGTATGCAAATGATTCTAAAGACGTCTAGTCTCCGTGCGCAGCCCCGCCTTCTTGATGACGAACCCGCCCACATTGAAGAGATACTAATCCTAGATGGAAACGCAACACGTCTGAAATCAAACCAAGCGAGATGATCTGGTACTACCGGTGGGAAGGCGGCATTGGTAGTGAGTTTGATGTTCACGCTACGAATTTGCTTTTATCCAGCATGGTCACGGGTAGTCAACCCGAATTCTGTGGAGGTTGAAAGTGGATCGGGGCGTAACGTTCCTTGACAAAGCTGGCCTGGCATCAATAATTAGATACTATTCTGAGCACATGGATCCAAGACACCCCAACAAAAACCATAAGAAATTGTTTTTTTGAAGTGGTTCACGTCATTATTTTGCTTGTGCAAAACATGTTTCATTAAAATAATACATTCGAGACATGCATTATACACTTGATCCTAAATGATCTTATGACCATTATCATGTCATTTTATTACTCATTTATAACTGATTATGAATTGCTATACATGTAAGAACAATGCCTTATAAATTATTAATTCATTATTTAACACAAATCAATTAACTCTTCCACGTGTCAGTTATTCTGAAATGCTCAGAACATTTTTAATGTCAAAGCCAAATTACAACTCAGATCCATAATTCATGTCATTACATGATGGAGTAATACTTGAAGACCATCAGAATCAGCTCAAGAAGCTATTCAGTCTGTCCTCCTGCTTGCTGTTTATTGACCTTGACTTTAACCAAACTTCAGTGGTGTGTTTGGTGTTGAAAGACAAAGGCAGCTTATCATAATGAAATGAAAGGCTATGGTTGAACACATTCTAATCATTTCACATTGTAAATTATTGGTATGTATGCATTCCCATTCTCATGCCTGTATTGACTAATTAAATAGTATCCTCCGACTGGCAGATATTATATTAAATATATTAAATATTTTGACGCTACAGACAGCATTTCAATTTGAGCAGTCATGGATGCATTACAACTCCACAGAGCCTGTAGCCCGTTTGCACTTGCAATGAACTGCATTTTCAATTCTCCTCATCTGACAGTTTGACTATCTGTTTGCTGGTCAGAAAAGTCAAGGAAAATATTTCATAGCAACCGCAGCACGTTAGAATAATACACACATCTTCTAATCATCTTCTAATACTATAATAAGATATGTTCTAATACTATATGAGGATATGTTCTAAAACTATATGAATTGTGGAACATCTTTGTCGGACAGAATGTAATGAGAATAACTACAATACAAGCGTAATAATGTGGCTGGAGCATAGGGCATGAGTCACCCACCCATTTCATGCTCAGTTATATCTGCTCTTGGGTTCAACACAACACAAAAATAACATGTCAATCCTACGGATGCGTTATAATGGAAAACTGCACAATTACCTACAGCGAGAGGCAGTCAGGTCACTACTTACATTAGATGGGATGCATTTGAATACGAGGAAAGAAAATGAATGGGGCGTGACATATTTCCTGCACTAACAAATGTGATAAAAATAATTATAATAATTAATGATATTATAATAATTATATAGAACTCTTGCTTTTGCTTCTTGATGTTGTGTGAGAAACGAAATTAGAACCAAGCAAGAGGAGAAAATATTAAATTAAAAGAAAAAAAAATATCCCTCAGTTGATGCAAACATATGAATTAAAGTAAATGACACAACACTGTTAAAGACATAATTAAATGTGTTCCCACATCAGGCCCCCAAAAAAGCTTAAAGCTAAAAGAATGTTTAGAATGGTGTGAAGGATGACAGCTCGGCCAACGCGACCATTATTACTCACTCATCCCCGTGGGGCCGGTCGGGCAGAGGGCTCATAAGACCCTCCGCTTACGTCTGTCTCTGTCCAGCTTCTCCACCCCCTTCCCCAGGTCTGGCGGTGTTCTTGTGGCTCGTTTCCAATGAGCCTAACCCTGATGGATGACGTCTCCATTCTGAATCCTGGTCCTATCCTGCTTCACGATGTCTCCTGAGTCTCACCATGTATGTCCCGATGACTGGTTGTTCTAAGAAGATTTATGTTTGACTTCTGAGGCTCTTCCAGAGGCTATCACGATGGGGGCTGTCAAATCGTTCCTGGAAGTCAATTTAGTTGCTGTAACAGTTGGCGTTGCTGTTCTTCAAACTGTTGTATGATGTAACTGTGGGCGACGATTCGCCTCCCTGCGTCTTCTACCGTGCCGTTATCCTGCTCATCTCAGAGGACTCCTTCCACGGCTCATTCTGCTACTTTGATTTAGCAGAATAACTTGCTGTTATAAGCAGTTCCTTTTGTCATAAGCTGTCATCCTGTCTTATCTTTGATAAGCCATTTCCTTTCCCAGATGACTCTTCTTGTTTCTTTCACTGATTCATTCTATTCGCCGTCTATGAAACGTGCCGACGTAAACACTTGTCTTTTTTTGCCTGAACTTGGACTGAAGGTTTATGTCTGAATTTCTGCCACAGCTAATCCTTCTCTTTATATATAGCTATGTACACACACACACACGCATGCATACACACACACAAAAAAGAAAACTCTTGGTTATCGGCGGTTATTGGTGACCTTGGTTCAAGTCTCTGTTATAGCCTCACGTATTAGTGGGTTATTGAAAAAACAACGACTTCATGTGCCTTGGAATGTCCGTTAGAACTTCTGCCAGGGTCTTAGCCTGCGTCTCGTTAGAGTGGAGCCCTGGGGTCAACTTCTGCCAAGGGTGCCTTGCTTAGATGCCCCACTTAACTGTGAAATGTGAATTGTAATCAGTAGTAAATTCTAACATCCTACCAATCATAGTTGGTGTTTCGGGGCCGCAGCAGAGGGAGCTGGTGGTGTTCAGCTACTGGGCGGTCTCCATGGAAACATAGTGATGTTGTGTGATCTGATACGTCTGTATGATGTATATGAACAGGGTTCAATTATGTCATTTTTTTAAACCTAACGACAGAGGTAGACGAATAGGTAAATGAAGGGGCAGATCTATTCACGTTGCCAAACCTTTTTTAGTATTAGGGTTGGATCAAATATGACCCATTTTATACACCAACCAGTGACATTTATACATTTCCAAACAAAGTGAGGTATCCATGGAGACCGAGGTCAGCAGAAGTTGATCACCAGTCCCCAGAAATGATAAACCTCACTCCACGGAAATGTCGGACGTTAAAAATGACAACACTTCAAATGACTGTTTGAAGTTTCCATAAATACATGGTTAATTCATGTTTCTATGGACACCACCATTTTAGACACACATTTATAAATGCCGAGAGTTTATAAAGATAGATAGTCCTCACATTAGTTGAGCTCACGTAAATGTCTTAACTAATGCTGTCAGAACTACCTGGACCCTCATGAATTGCAGCGTTTTAAATTTTTTATAAAGCATTATTAACACATTTCAAATGGTTTGTGAATTGTTAACTACCACTTTATAAATGAATAATGATTCATTTATAAAGTGGGAGTTAGTATGATGAATTAATTTAGGTATATAGGTTTATAAATTATGAATTTCCTCCGAACCCTCCTTATACCACTGCTTCACTAATGCTTAGTTGCAATCATCATAAATTGCTACCCAAGTAGGATTTCTTCCTCAGGAAACCCATCATGCATATGATGATGCACATTTGTTACAGATTACCTGAGAGTCACAGAATGCATTACCGGTCTTTTTTTAACCACTTTCATTTTCCACCATTTTCTACCACTAAAATACTAACACTGCAGGCTGACAGCAGATAATGGCTTAACAGCTGTCTTCAATATGTCTTTTGAGACTACCTCAACCTCAAAGCCCACACAAAGAAAGCGTCGACAAAGGAAAAAAGGAAACTAAAAACATGGATCTGTGTTATATAAGAATTATCAACTCCCAATTCTGCTGTGAGGAATGTATAGTCTGAGAGCGAGACAAAATGTGAGGGGACAGAAAGAGGGGGGAACATCAATAGTATCTTTGAAGACAGGCTGTGTAATATTGCATCCTACTCTGTCAAAGGCTTCAAAGTGTAACGTTGAGGGAGAGAGCCTGCTCCACCGTGTACACACGCACATAGTGCAGTGCACTCCCTCATGAGGAACTTAACGAGAGTTCAGGGACGCCTGCATTCCCGGAGACACCGGCAACAAATGGCATTGTGATGAACTAACACCTTGTTTGCTGAGGGTGTGTGGTGGTATGCTGGCTGTCACCTTCCATGGTTGACACCGCCATCGGTGTGTGAATGTGTAATGAAGAGTAAGTGTCTGCTAAATGCCCATTGTTCCAAACATTCCCATTGTTCTCATTTAATTATTATGCCTAACGCCTAACTAATTAATTAGAAGCACAAAGAAAAACATATACTGACAGGGAATTATTATACAGAGAGGTTCTCAAATGCCGGTGATATAATGGTGATATTTTGGAAACACCCATGATGTCATGTGACTTGGGATGTCCATTATAAGCTTGGGGTCTTAGCCTGCACCTTGTTTCACAGCCAAATGTTCTGGTAACCACGCAACCATCTAGGCAGGTTCTCCCCCGCAGATTTGTTATACAGTTGTATTTAGTTTCCAATTTTATTTTCAGCGCTAAAGAAATGATGAGGTACTGACCTCGGTGACCTCATAGCTGTCTGGAGGCATTACCATACTTGATATACTGTAGGTCAGCCTAGCATTCTCCATTGTGTCTCTACAATAACTTGGAAAGCAATGAAGACACACAGATGCCACAGGCAGCGTTGACCACTTAACACTTATGTAAGCAACAGCTTACCAAGTTCTCTTGGTCTGGTTAATCGAAGCATTAGTTTAGCTTACAGATGTATGGAGACATCCGTAGCCAGAAGTCTGCATTCTTTACCATTATAGGCACTTGCTCTGGATCACTTGTTTCGTCACCTTACTTATGGAAGTGCTTGACCCGTTTCTGTATAGGCTCATAATGTTCATGCTGTTGGAAATGTTGAAGGTGCATTCATATACTAGATGGGCATTTGTTCAGCAATTTAGCTGAAGGGCATGATGCATGTTTTATGCATATTTTGGACCATCTCTAAAAAACAGTATCCAAGCAACACAAAACGATTTCAGAGCCGGGTGTACATTCACTGGTTTTCTGTTGATTTCAGAGCCGGGTGTACATTCACTGGTTTCCTGTTGATTTCAGAGACGGGTGTACATTCACTGGTTCCCTGTTGATTTCGGACATGTTGTCAAAGTAGAAGGTAGAGGTGTCAACCTAACTTTTGAGTACATTTAATAAGAAGAAGAATATCAATTTGATGAAATAATTGCGTTTGTAATCACATGTATTACCATGCAAATGACTCATGATGGAAGGCCTAATGTGAGGAACACAGACACTATGGGACTGCTTTAGGGTTACCATGATTTCATGAGCCTACTCTGCACTAATAGACGGCATTAATAAAACAAACTGGCACAGTTTTTCCTCTGTTATGTTTCACATCTTTTGAGAATATTGTATAATTTATAATAATTATACAATTATAAAAAAAAAAAATCACAAATCACAAATGACTGACAGATAACATAACATATTAGTCATTTCATTGGATGCAATATAATAAGGCCTAATTAACATTCATTTATTTAATGAAAAATTGACTTATGACAAACGACGACGGAGAACGTCTACCAGATGACTCATGTCACCGCCACATGTCCACGCCGCGCGAAACAAATAACGGTCCGGGATGACCCTGGACGAGAGATTAACTTCAAACAAAAGTTTTGACCGGAAAGCATTCAAACGAGTGAACATTACCCCTTGCTTTGGACGAGAAAACACGCGCTCTTACCTGAGTTCCTCAGCTTTCGGTTCCTAAACACCGAAACGATCACGAGAACGTTCCCCAGCACGTCCACCACGGTGGTGAAGATCAAGATGCTGGCCAAGGTTGCGATCACCCAGGCGGGCCGGGTGTTGCTGTCCTCCTCCGGCCGCCCCAGCAGTGTCCTTGTGCGATTATGTAGGAGAGGCAGTGCGTCCGGCATCACCACAGACGGCACCACTGTGGGCTACCGCCGCCACCACCACCGCTGCCTGGAGCCCGGCTCACGCGGCACAGTGTTGCCAGATGGGGCGGGGAATCTGGCCCAATCTGGCAACGCGGCGCACGGCGCGTCACAGCGGCACATTGGCGCGCACCGTGTACTTTGATCTCCCTTATCGCGCCAAAACAACTCGTTTTGCTTGCGTTGCAGCAAAGTCGGACACACAACACCGAAACAACGCTCCGTAGGTGCGATCTCTGTGATCGTAACTTCACTTTGCCGAGTCGTGCAGCAGGACGCGTTGACGCCGACTAGGTCTCCAAACACTCGAATGCGCTTTCATAACGTTTCCCGTAAACAACACGATCCATCGCAGACGCTGACTGAGATGAGGTCCCTTGGTGCTTGCCCTGCAAAGGCTGCCTGTCATTTTTCTTCGACCGCTCTCCCACGCACAATAACGAGAAAGTAACGAGAAAGCTGTAAAATAAAGGTTCCCTTCGTCTATTCTCTTCACTCAAACGTCTCTTCAACCTCTCTCCGTCTTACAGTGGGCTTCCTAAAAGGTTATAAATACAAATGTAAATGTGATTTTCTGCATAAGATTTAGGCCATGTGTCAGCAGTGCCTCCGGCGCTGGATGCACAGATGCCATCGTGGTTTTGAAGGATGCTATGGCAGATAGCATAGGAACGCAGAACATTGGCTAGGCGACTTTCATTATTTCAAAGAACTAATTAAGAGTTGTGTGTTATCGATTGCCCCGATATGCTGACAGCGTGGGGCCTCGGAACACACTACAGCGTAGGATATACGTTGTGATTCATTGTGTTGCAATGTTTATTTAACAGCAACAAAAAAAAGAACGAAAAAAAAAAGGTAATTATGTTTACATTTTCTTTTTTTTTCATTAAGCTGGGGAGAGCGCAGTCACGTACAGGCTGACTCCCGGGCTCTCCATTATAAACACAGGATTCATAGTCCATCAATACTGTCAATACCAATGACACATTGAGGCCAGCAGCGTCGTCAGAGTGCCATAATGAAGGCTGATCAGACCTCTGGCGTAACCCCAGTCTACTCTATCTACTCGTGATTATAGAAGTCTCTCCCAAGAAATCTCCCAATTTAAATGCTTTGGTTTGAAATTCGTTCCGTTCAATTGTGCTCTGGGACCCGATTCAATTGATTAATTTTCACGAGCATGAGCACGATACATAGCTAGAGGGTTCACTGTACTGTCTAGTGCACACCCCTTCTGAAGCCTCAAACTCTCTCCCTCGCGCTCTCTCTCTCTCTCTCTCTGTGTCTCCCTCGCTTCCTCTCTGCGGGGTGGTGGGAGATGGGTTTAAAGGTATCAAGCGCAGCCTACTTTCATCCCACAATGGAACATCATCCCATATTATCATCACTGAATAGCTCTAATCTTGTTCAACACGGTGCTGCTCACACAGCTGGGGGGACTTGGTTCCCACAGACGTATGACAATGCTACGAGTGGGTAGTTATGGCCGTGCCAGCAGAGCTCAAATGAGCATGGATTTGAGCTATTAATGGAAATAGTGCCCGTGGCAATGTAAACAACATCCTGGTTCCACAGTACACAAGACGTAAACGGTGGTGAACGCCTAAAATAAGCGGGTGCCATTACACCACCCACTGTATAGAGCACAGAGGCAACACTTCATTGTCCACCACCATCCACACGGAAGAACACGCCTTCATCAAACGGATCGTCTTGAGCCACACAGGGTTTCTGCGAAAGCAAAGCAATCAGTATTTGGAGTCCAAGCTAGTATTCGACATACACCATGTGTGGAAGCCGCGTTTTTTTTTTTTTAAACGCATGTACCATGAAACAAAAAGCAATAACTTACAGAACACAGAGCAATCACTGAACAGGTATACCGTGGACCGAGCC
>OMLJ01081058.1:0-10846 GCA_900302595.1 Gadiculus argenteus | reverse complement strand
TTAAAAACGCTTTTTGTCTCAAGAGAGGAGAGTAGCCCATGTAAAAATAAATATATGCCTTGTATATAACATTTCATTGATCCCGCTGGTCGAAGCTGACCACAGGGACTGCAGGAAAAAAGAGGAATTATTACCGGCAAACGGAGATAAATTTAATGATCGTGTAATGCTGTGCTTCCTTCTGAACTACAAATTCCCCTATCAAAGGAAGGAAATCAAACTGTATATGAGTATTCATTGTATAGAGAACATTAAGAAATTAAAGTAATTAGTTATTGTAATTAAATCACGCAGAACCGATGTGTCATTGATGAAATATCTTAAAGCCTTTTTTCTATTTATTTAATAACCTTCATTCTCAGACGTGGAGGTTTTCGTATCAGGTTGCCTTGAGAGGCGCTCCGGCACCCTGGGGAGCACGGAGCACACACACACCCTATGCCTACTCGTGATCTAGCTGTCGAACCAAAATGTGATGAGAGGCCGTTGAAAAACTGAAGGTGGGGTTAACCGGGGGGGAAAAGTGCTGCTGCTTTGATCGAGGCAATCTGAAACGCAAAACGACCCCAAACGTAACATATCGCGTGTAGATACACACTGTAACCATCAACTACACTGTATAGAAAGATGCTATAGTGGAGTCGTTGCGTAATAATATAACCCCCTCCCTCCTTTAACCCCATTTTAAATGAAGAGAGATCGATGTATGAGCCAAATAGCTGAATGAACCCCTCCGATGACCTCCAATGATATGTTGTTAAGAATCACAGGGAACTCGAGTCCTTCTGCTCAGGAGTCAAAAGGAACAATTTTTATTCTGTTCTTGAAGCAAAGTTAAAAAAAATTATAATTTTTTTCTTTTGGTTGGATCTTGCCTGTGGAAATGGAACCATATTTAATAAATATATCTGACCACCTTTATGGAAGGTTAACTTGTCTTTATTCGGCTCATTTTGCTCATTGTATGCATGTTTTTTTTTTTTTTTTAAGGACAGGTGGATGGTCATCCATCTAGCAGTCTTTTTTTTATTTTCAAACAGGATGTTAAAATTTTTAGTAAAGAGGGATCAAAAAGCTGGAGTGATCTCTACACCAAGATATTTAAAGCCCTTGTTGACAATTCTAAATGGGAAATGTGATGCAGGGATTGAAGTAGCTGACTGATTAAGAGGAAACATCTCACTTTTCTCAAAAATGATTTTATAGCCAGAAAAATCGAATTGAGCTAGGATATGAAGAATGGAAGGAACAGAACTCAGCGGATCCGAGACATATAAAAGAAGGTCATCTGCGTATAGAGATAATTTGTGTGTCCGGCCCCAATGTTCTATACCCTGGAAGTCCTCTGATTGTCTAAGAGCTATGGCCAGAGGCTCAATGGCAATAGCAAAAAGTAAAGGGGACAGACTACAGCCTTGATGTGCAGTTGTTTTGAAGAAAAGTGGAGGAAAAAGAGGAGAAGGAGTTTCTGACCGTTCTTGTCGCTGACTTGAGTCTGGCAGGTCTGCCGATATCCGAAGCTGGCGTTTCTCAGCTGTGACTTCACCGTGGAATATGTCTGCTAGGAATACCTCCATGAAAGCGGTTGGTCGCGAGCCTTCAATTTTTTCAGGTAAGCCGGTTTTACGGATATCGTTGCGCCTCAATCGTTTTTTCCAGATCATCTGTCTTAAGTTTTCAAGCCTTTGTTCTCCCTGGATAGGGCAGTGCAGGTTGACTCAAGGGCTAGCAGCCTGTTTTCAAAATGGTTAAGTGATGTTTCCATGTGTTGGATTGTCTGGTCGTGGTCAATAATTGCTCTGTCAGCAGAAAGTTGGACAGAAAGTTTGGCTATAATTAGTTCCTCCATTGAGTGGAGAAGTTTCTCCGTGTCGGTCAAGGTCAGCAATGCATTGCTAGTAGCACGCTGTTCATTTTGGCTACCATGAGGTTCACGGTCCTGGTTCTTCTCGTCTAGGTTGGCTTTGCTTCTTTGGTTTCCCCAACTTCCACTCAAGCTTGCACAAGATAATTGGGACAGTAAAACCAGTGTTAATCGAATCTAGGCAGGATTTCAACAGAGCTCTCCCGGTTTGCAACCTACACAGTCATCGCTCAAACCGGAATTCTAGTAGATTGACAGGTGTATGCATTGAAGTTGAGACAGACATGGACCGTAGCCTCCAATTTACACTGTTTATTTCTGCTAGCATCAATTCTAGTAACACAAAATCATAGTCAAATAACATCAGCTCCTATCACACATTATTTCACAACTCATTGTCATTGCAGGGCAATATTACAAATGCGATAAATGAAGGTTATGAAAGTTGTGGGGCTCATAGTAAAGACTACGAAGATCAGGGTGAGATATTTGTCCCTCCTCAGCCCAGCCGTTTGAGGAGCTGTACAGCTTCTTGATGGACCTGTGGAGAAGTGCATGTATTCAGCAACAAAACGAAAGTTCCGTATGTAACTACGGTTCTATGAATCCTGGATGACGGATGAATCTCTTCACGAAAACACAAGGATTCTGAGTGATGCTCAGTGAACCCTCTGACGGTCATCCAGGATACATAGAACCGTAGTTACATATGTAACTTTGGTTCTATTTCATCCTTACTGACCACCAGAGGCGGTGTTTCCAACACTGGATGCCTCATACCAACAAGGTCACGAGGAACTCCAACACCGACCTCATTGAGAGGTAACAGCAGAGTCGGGCAACAGGACCCACTCATACACAATGCCTCGCCTAATGCAAGAATACCTGTTCTTTTCTAGGGTTCCATCCCATTGGGTATGAGCGAGGCCTACCTCTTTATCCTCGGTGGTGATTGGCCGGTAGTCTCTGGCCTTGGTCAGCCACAGGTGGGCGTTCTCCTTGTCCTTTAAGGCCAGGTAGGTCTTCCCCAGCATGAGCAGGTTCTTACTGTAGAAGCCCGGTTTCACTGAGGGGGAGAACACAGCATCACAAAGTTCTGATCCAAACCCTACTTTGTTACCTCAATCGGTGTGTTTGGCGGGGCTGGTCTTTTTACCTTCTTCTGCTTTCAAGAAGAACTCCAGAGCCTAACGGAGTCAGTAAAACAGGACTTATTCTTTCCATATTTTGAAGAGCTGCTCTCGTGAGTTCTTGTGGGTCTCTTAAAGGGGTACTTCACTGATTTGTATAAATAGAAACCCAGTAGTATTTTTGAATGATCGTGCATCCCTCCCTCATTTTTCCCTGTGAAGGGAAAGCTTTGTATTTTTCTGATGCAAAATGACACATTTTGGTTCGCCAATGATGCAAAATTACCATTTTTGTATCATTAGCGAACCCAATTTCAGAAAGAAATGCAGAGCTTTCCCTTCTCAGGGAAAAATGAGGGAGGGATGCACGATCATTAAAAAATACTACTGGGTTTCTATTTATACAAAGCTTAATGCAGATCAGTGAAGTACCCCTTTAAATGTTTGTATTTGTATCGGGCAAAGGAGTGCAGACGGCTCACCTCCTCGTACGAGGACGTGGGCGGCGTCGCAAAAATCACCGTCGCCAATTTCCGGAGGGACCATGACAACTCGGCAAAAGAGAAGCACCTATTGGACGAGCAGGGGTAGGTGGAGTTTAATTTTGTACCTATTGCACGTCTCCCAAAGTACTCCCATAACTGGATTAAATTATTGTGCACAACATGACAGAAAGACAGACAGACAGACACACCCAAGACAGACAGACTCACCAGTATCCTAAAATGTATACTGTCGTAGGGTCGTTGGGATTGAGCTCCTTAGCTCTCTGCAAAGGGAGGACATACAATTTACTACCACATTAAAAACATTCATATTTTCCCCATCAGCATTCATAAAGGAACACGCACACGCACACAGTAGCAAATCACTGCTTACTTCCAGATGCTTCCGGATGATGAGGGACTTCTCCAGCTTGTGTTTGGTACCCATGTAGTCTCCTAAATCACTGAGGAGGATACCGTACCACTGTGGGAGAGGGGAGAAAGTGTCCACCAGAATGGGGCCAGTTCCTGGAGTTACACTGACAGCTCTCATGAAATACCCCAACGCATGGGTAGCTTGCTAAACTTGCTTTACCCAACTTTCCATGACATATTCCAGGACACTCTATACATTTGAATATTTTCTATGACTGGAAAACAACCTTTTAAGTATCTAGGTTTTCCAGGATGCATGGGAACGCTCATTACATGACTGAATTTGGCAGCTCTTTGCAGCAGGAGAGCGAGTGCGTGCGCTCTCTCCCTCTCTGCAAATTATGTACAGAAACATTAATTTCTGAGTAAATAAAGAAACAGGAAACTTGAAAAGGGAAAATTGGTCATATCTTTTGCATAAACATACCCTTGAAAGTCTTTGTTCCTCTACAGCAAACAATATAATATAGTGCACCTTCAGGGAAACTTGGGCCTAACACATTCAGCCAGTTAGAACAGCCTGCCACAAAATAATGATGAACTGAAATAATGATTCTGCTTAATGATATTTCATTCTCCAGATCACCTCTTACAATATCCAGAATTGTAATTAGGCATAATGTAACACAGATGGTAAAATGCAACAGTCCATACTGTTTTCTTATAATATAGACATTACTAGAATAAAATCAATATGCAAGTACTTCTACTTTTAATACTTAAAAGCAAGTAATATTTACTTTTACTTAAGTCGGGTTGTCATTGTGGTACTTCTACTTTTACTAGTAAAATTTAGTGTAAGTAAAACTTTCTTTGGTTACTTGTACTTTAACTCAAGTACTGAGATGCAGTACTTCCTCCAGCACTGCCAATATATATATATAGGTTATTACACAGGTAGACGTTCAGTACAGCTGGATGTTTTTACGAGTCTGGCGTATTTTGTCAAGTCCGCAGGACGAGACAAAATACAAAGATGAGTAAAAATATACGGCAGTACTGAACTGGACTAACGGTGTAATACATTATTCATTATCTGACAACTAAATCAAGGAAAGAATGAGTTTCCCACCATTTATTCTGCCGTGTTTAACTGTCGTTTGACCGCGCACTGACACAGCTGTGCAGTCAGTTGTTGACCTGTGTAATATCGCCCTATATTTACACTCTAAAAACCCATATTTGCACTCGATATCTCACGCGTCATGTAATAAGTAGCTATACATCTATTGCTCACAGTAGAACAGACACACTCAGTCCACTCCACTCGGTCAAGTACTGGTTAGTTTTTTTCTTACATGTTGAACCCACCAACTGAGAGGTTGAGCATAATCTTTGAATCATTAACGACGACAATTCATGTTAACACACAGAGGTGATGGGGGGTGAGCTTTACTTACTTTGTGTGACGCAAAGCACGAGTCATCTTTCTCAAGGGCCTTCTCGGCATAGCCAAAGGCCTCGTACACCAGCGCCTTCTTCTGGTCGTCGGGCACGCCCAGCACCATGGCCCGGTCCCGCGTGGCCCTCGCCAGCCTCCAGAGGAACTCCACGTCATCGCTGAAACCACGCAGGATTTGACTCGTGTTGATTACTGTAGTGTGTGATGCCATTCAGACCGGCGATTCATACCGCTGTAGGATTCTTTTGGTGTCATGACTGCAACTGTTACATGGAGACCAGACTCTGTGACTCCGCAGAGAGTCTGGTCTAGAGCCATTGGCAAACGTTTACTTCCTGGTTGGTGGACGCTTGTCTGAAGTTTGAAATCATTGGATTTCCTTTAAACCAATCACTAACGTTTGGTAATGACGTATGTTATGCGCCACCGCTGGACTGGAGTGTGGAACAGCATCAACGTTTCAAACTCAGCGCGCAACTAAAACGGAATCGCTCCCGGGAACGCCCTCTGTTCGCTGGTTGGTCGGCGTGATCTTGCCGGAGTAAAAAAGAACAAAAACGGATCAAGCTATTCCAGACGGAGTACTGTAGGGAAAATAAATTGAGTGGAAGTACGTAGATAGGCGGAGCCAGGCTAACTCTTACGCATGAGGTACACAGATTCAAAATGTGACTGGATTAAGACAGACGGCTATGCCTACCCCTTATTACTGCTCTACACACATCACTGAAAGGTTAGGGAGAGCCAGTCACAAGGAAGGGTGATTTTGTTGAAGCTGTGAGATGTGATAACCTATTCCAAATACATGAACGATAATATGTATGAACCTTATGTATGTACGTGAACCTTTTCAACAGCAGTGATTTTCAGAGCAAATGATGAAGAAGGCAGAAAGATATTACCTGTTGTTATACTGTTGTAGAAGTTGATAAAGTTTTTCTGTCTCTGCACAACTGTGGAGGTAGTCGGCCTGCTCCAGAATCTCCTCTTCTGCAATACAATAGAAAAGCACATTGTATTTGTTTAGAATTAATGTGTTATGTTGGGGGATGATTATAATAATAATAATAATAATAATAATAATAATAATAATAATAATAATAATTCATTGTATTTGTATAGCGCTTTTCAAAGACCCAACGTCGCTGTTACACCAGTGTAACAGTGTGTAGCACCCACTGGTTGATGCATGGCAGCCAATCGGCACCAGAACACTCACCACACACCAGCTTGAGGCGGAGAGTGAGGGAATGAATGAATCAGCCAATCATAGAAGGGGATGATTAGGGGGCCAGAATGGGCCTGGTTGGGCAGTTTCAGCCAGGACACCCTACTCTTTTCGATAAGTGCCCACCTTTTTCTAAAGCAAAGACCACTGCTGCACTGTGAATTCCTCTGTAGGCTCCATGGCCCAGGTAGCACACTGTGGGCAGGCCCAGGCAGAACGCTGCTCTCCCACTCTGCAGGGAAAGACGCACTCAGGTCAGCTCAGGTTGCCAGGTGCATCTGTTCATTAATGCATGCATTAATGAACAGATAATGCATGCATTAATGAACAGGTAGGGCCTACCAATGGCACACAGTTGGCTCAGGATGCCATCCCTTTAGGTTGTCTGCAGTATCACTATAACTCAGTTAATGAGGAGTAATAAGCATAACACAGTCCTAGCGATGATTGCCCTTTCACCTACATCGCATACAAATCATAAAAACGTCTAAGGTCAAAACACGATCGTACCTCCTTAAGAACTATAATTACGACCCGCTGCACCTAACCCATTAGTCATCATCAACTTCCATTGAAACGCAGTATTAATTATTATTTACAATTAAAAATGCATTTGTTCTCTTTGCCTTCGTCCAGATAAACGATGCAACTCCCCTGCTCCCGACGACAGGTCTGCTAGACGGCAAACTCCTCGTTAAAAGCCGCATTAGTAGAGTCGCTGTCATGATGTCTGCAAGGTTCTGCAGAATGATGAACTAATTGACAGATACTTGTTGAAAAAACAGTAGGAGGGCATTCAAGACCGCAACGCACTGATCACGTTGCAAAACCGCAAAAGCTGCTTTGCAACGTGATCGTTTGCCTATGAACGATTCACTTGACTCGGTAAACTATGATTAAACTTTAACTAAATACATAATAATAATTTTAAAAAACGATTTTAGGTTGGTTACGCAATTTTAACAGTTCCGTTTACTGACTGCTCTTGAATGCAACTCGATAGCGCGCGTTATGCGGTCGATGGGAAACAGAGTGAGAGCGCGATAGTTCCGGAATCGTTTTAGATTGGTACATTTAGTTGAACGTTTGATACGTTATTATCGAATCCACTTAATCCACGCTCGGGCATTAATTAAAAGACATGTTTTGGTTTTGTGTTACAATTTAAATAATGTATTTGGGCGTCGTAAACACAGCACGACGTCAGGGAGGGCAACGCCCACTGCTGTCACACTGAGCAGCGTGAACAGCAGCCAGCAGGGACGCTTCACTGCTGTTTATCAAGAATGAACGGTGCTTGGCATTGCTAATATTTAAATATCAGTCGGGTATTCTTAGTTGGGATGGTAAGGTCAGACGGGATTTAGTTGTCATCAATGCATGCTGTCTCAGATCTCTATTCAGTGAGAAGTTTCTGGGGTTTTTTTGCGTCTAAAAAGCTGCAATGGCTACCGGTGGGCCAGTGGTCCCTCTGCAGTGTGTGACCAAGGTGGAGCTGACCATCTCCTGTGAGAATCTGTTGGACATGGATGTGTTCTCCAAGTCTGATCCACTCTGTGCATTGTACATCGAATCAGGAACTGGCTGGTATGAGGTGTGTAGTTGCTCCAGTGCACTCGTGCTTACTCTGCAGAACATGGACAACCTGTATGATTGTAACCATTAATGCAAAATTAACGTTCACCCAGAGGCCTACTCCATGCACCCAGAATAGATTATGGGGGGACATCAGACATCCTTTTAAGTGGATTAGTTTATCTTAGTAATTAAACACATTTTCAACATTATTATCCATCATCTATAAAGCGGCACATATATTGTACTGTTGTGTTGTGCAGCATTCTATGATTTCAGGTGAAAAACAATAGTCTATACTACAACAATAATACATCGCTCATAAAATAAAGTTAATGTAAAGTATATCATTCATGTCTGCCTGTTAAAATTCCTTTTGTATATCTGCGTAATGCTTCCCCAACCCCCTACAGTTTGGGCGGACAGAGATGGTTCTGAACTGCCTTAATCCAAGGTTCTCCAAGAAGTTTAAAATGGACTACTTCTTTGAGACACTGCAGAAGCTGAAGTTCTGCATGTATGACATCGACAACAACACCCACGACCTGGGAGACGACGACTTCTTGGGAGAGCTGGAGTGCACCTTGGGTCAAGTGAGCTGGGCCACTTCTGTATAGATTTAGTTGTAGTTCTACTATCACATCATTTAGACACTTTAGACACTTGCATCAAACACGACTTGCACTGATACAGATGAATGTTGTCGTGTCTAAGTGTCTAAGTCTAAACCACTATCCTGAATGCAATGTTAAGGGTTTATTCTCAGAGATGTATTGTGTGCCCATGTTGTGCTGTGCTATAGTTGTTAATGGCTCTCTGTATCCTCAACTCGTTTTGATTTCCTCCAGATTGTGTCGTGTAAAAGGATGACTCGCTCTCTTCTGCTGAAGGACCGGAGGCCGGCCGGGAAGGGAACCATCACAGTAAACTTCTTCAGTCATGTTGTTGAAGGCCATAAGAATTAATTGAATTTCGCCTCTATGATACTCTGGTCTATTTCAGAATGTTCCATCGAAGTTTGAGTTTACTTTTGTACAATGGAACATTCATGGTAACTGACACTTGCAATTATATCATACTTATTTGCTGCTTCAATTGTGACAAAGTACAGACCCTTTCCGAAAAATGAGAATATCATGGAAAAGTTGTTTAATTTCCACAATTCCATTCAAAAAGTTAAACTTTCATAAATTATAGATTCAGGGCCCAAAATTTAAACGATTTAAAGTATTTATTTGTTTATTTGTACATGATTTGGCCTTCCAGCTCATAAAACCCACAAAGACAGGAATTCAAAAAATGCTGTGAAGTCACCATTTACTTCTCAGAAGATTGAACGATCTTCTATAGAACGATCATTCATAATGGATATACATTTCTTTGGCCTACATGTGACTGGCTCTATAGTTATATCATTATAACTAGCATATATCGTGTAGGACAGGGTTTCCCATTAATCTTATCACTCTAGACTATAGGATTGCTGGTCCGAAAACCTGACCTTAATATAACGAGAAACAGATGACTTAATATCTTCCTTTCAAAGATCTGCGCTGAGGAGATTGAGGACAACAGGGTGGCTCATTTTGAAGTTTCAGCTCGGAAGCTAGACAAAAAGGTAAACCGCACCTTCACCTCATGCTCCGTTAATAGCTCAGTTCAGATCATAGCTCTTTATCCCACACTTTAAAGGTACACTGTGTCATTCTTTCACCCATCTAGTGGTTAAATGTTATATTGCATTCAAACGATAATGCTCTCTAGCGCCTTGCGTTTTCAAATGTGTGTTGCAACCTGTCGAAACTACGGCAGGCGGTATGTGTCAAGATTCAAGGAGCTATGACAACAACATGTCCCGTATGCCACATAGTGCTTTTTGTCCCTCTGGGCAGTCCATAGACTGAAGAACATGGCTGCCTCCGTAGAGCTTACCCGTCCTATGTAGATACAGAGAAGAGATTCTGATCAGGAGGAGAAGTGAGATTGTTGGCAGGGATCATTTTACACCAATGAGGACTTATTTATGAATAAAGACGTTGATTTGAGGTCATAAATTACTTAAAACGTTACAGTGTCCCTTTAAGACCCTCTTCCTCGTGAGAAGGACCAGGTGTACAAAAAGTGACATGGCATTCAGACTCTAACTGATTCAGAGACACCGGCTTCCCATCCCAACAGACCTCAACGTCCACTATTGTTGTGTGTCCTTTTCTAAAGAATGCTGACGGAAGTTTGTCCCCGTTTCCAGGAATGTGGCTCCTTTGTTTACATGAAAGTGTTTTATTGCAGTATTTGTGGTGGTCCGACCCTTTCCTGGAATTCCACAAGCAGACAGAAGCTGGGTGGCAGCTGGCCCACAGAACAGAGGTACACAACACAGCACAACAATTCTTCTCACGGCGGTCTTACTTCTCACAGCAGTCTGTTGTTGTACCGCCTGATATCTGCTTGTGTCGCCCAGGTGGTGAGAAACAACCTGAATCCAACATGGAGGCCCTTCCGTATCGCTGCGCAGTCTCTCTGCGGAGGCGACGTGGAGAAACCCATCCGGGTACACACACACACGCACACACACACACACACACACACACAGGGAGATAAACTCACACACACACACACACACACACACACACACACACAAACAACCACTGTAATTATGCTTTATTCGTATTAACCTTGCACGTTGCTCCCTAAACGCGTTAACAGTGTGATGTGTTCATTTTCTTT
>OMLJ01081055.1:0-10178 GCA_900302595.1 Gadiculus argenteus | reverse complement strand
CTAAAGTTACATCAGTACACTAATAAGTACTTAACATTGTTTATTCCTCTGTACTTCTCTCTCTGAGGATCTCTCTCTGAGGTTATAACATGCCCCCCTGCAGATAAAGCACAGGACCCACCCACCATTACTGTATTTACTTTGCTTACAATCAAATGTACAAATCACACTATCAAGATGCCATCTTAGATTATTCAGATTATTATCAATCTTTAAGATATAAGTTAACTGCACTTGTCACCTCAATGTCATATCTCTCTCACCCTGTCC
The DNA here is from genome assembly GCA_900302595.1 of Gadiculus argenteus. Taxonomy (NCBI): domain Eukaryota; kingdom Metazoa; phylum Chordata; class Actinopteri; order Gadiformes; family Gadidae; genus Gadiculus; species Gadiculus argenteus. Next base: position 9,908 of record OMLJ01081055.1, on the reverse strand, counting down.
CAATGCGTGTCCAAGCTTTCCAAGGTTGTTTTATATGACTGTTGGGCTTTGGGTCATCCGTTAAGCAGAGCACATTTCACATGGACATGGATCGCTCTGATTGGGCAAAAATGTATGAAAAATCCAGGTCTGTTTATTTAAGAAAATGTATTGGTTTAATTTAAATATCTTTCTCTCCAAAACTCATTCACATTGTAATACAATTTCAAGATAACATGATGTGTACTTCATACAAAACAAATACACCTTTGAACAATTCATGTTTCCCCCCACTTATGTTGGTAACAGTAACTATATACAATTATTAAGTTGCCTCTTCAGGGGTTAAATTGTTCTTCATGAACTTGTTTTTGCCAGTACCTACAGTCCATATCTCTATGTGCCCTTTGTGTATGCAAGCATAGTAAAAGAGATTTGACCTGCCTTCAAGTGTATATCTATTGCTTTCCAAAGTGCCGTCTCTGTGCATAGTGGTAGTTGTACAGCAGAGTGCCACTCATCATCGTAACATCCTTAATAATCAATACCAATATGAACTAAATATCCTGACGTAAAAACAGCTACCGTTTTAAACACATCCTAACACACCATTTCTTTCTAAATAGCCCTTCTCTCAATACCTCAAACACAGTACAATTAATAAATAAATGCATCGAAACCCTACGTCATCTGTAATCCTGAGGTACATGGGCTACCAAGCCCTAAATACAGTGTAATTCATTTGCCACCGGATCCCCATGTCAGGCATTAACCTTTAGTTACATGACATTCAGCATCAAGCATTCTATTCTACAGATGACTTTCAGTAGAATTAATAACTATTTTAATACATTTTACGAACAAATTAATTAACATAAAGGAAATATATTAGGCAAATGTGTTAATATGATAATACGTTAAAAACATTCTCTGTTTTTTCCTTATCTATACTAGTTTAAATATCCCGCTGCGCCTCCTGCAAGCCCTGCGGAACCACACCCAGTAGAGCACTACCATGACCATCCAGTAGCACGCGTACGCCGCACAACCAAAGATAAGGAAGCGAGTTTCCATCGTCTTAGCGGGGGTCTGCCAGCTCTGCTGGCTCTCCTTGAAGATGGTGTAAAACAGCCCACCTAACAAGATGGCCGCCCACACCGACAACGGCAGGAGGGGGATGTAGTTTCCCACCATCTTGCGCCGGCCTGACGTTCCCCAGCTGCTTTTGTTCATGGTCAGAATGGCAAAGTACTTGGCGGGCAGCAGGCTGGTCATGTACAGGGCAGAGTAAAGAGACATGAAGACCATGGACATGTCCCCACGAAGGATGCAGGCATAGGACGCCTTCACCAACCCAATCAGCTGGATACAGCAAAGGACCCAGAGGATGTCCCATAGGCTGCCTGTCCAGAACAGCTGGATGATGGTGGCGGTCACGAAGAAGGGGAAGACCCCGGAGACGATGGACTCGTAGGTCATCCAGAGGTGGTGCTTGTGCCACCACATGGCGTTAAAGAGCCACTCTCGGAAGTAGGACTTGGTCCAGCGAGTTTGTTGGTTGAGCCAGCGTAGGAACTGGGCTGGTGTTTCCGTGTAACACTTTGAGCGAGCCGTGTATCTGAAAGAAGTTAATAGATTGAACGTGAGCTCTTTTGATTTTCGTAAATGGTTTATATTTCATTTTGCTTTACTATAATGCTGTAAATACTGTCTGCAGTGACAATATAATATATACAAAGAAATGCAATGTGCCTAGTTAGTAGCATAGTTAGAAACTCAATTAGTAGCATAGTTACACACTGGTTTATTAGCATAGTTACACACTCACTTAGTAGCTACACATACATTGGTAGAATAGCTGCACACTCACTTAGTAGCGTAGCCCATGCTTAGCATGCGATTGGTCAAGTGTCTGTCATCCCCAAATGTGCAGTGAGTTCCGAGGAATGTCTGATTATACCAGGACTCCAGAAACTGTTGAAGGAGGTCATTCCTATACAGACCTATAGAGAAAAAGGGTTCAGTAGAAACATCAAACTTCAGAACACCTATTATAGTCTAGGGACAATATGTTTTCAAGGGTAGTTATGTTTTCAACACAAAACATTTGATAGTGTTTGCTTACCCAGCGGCCCACTGATGCAAGACACACAGTTGAAGAAGGACTGGCAGGACCTCTCTATGTTGAAAGCCATCCAGTAGCGCAGACTGCTCATGAAGCTGATGTAGGAGTCTTTGAGGTTGAGGATCATGACATCTCCCCCTACAGCACCATACTTGTGGTTGCTCTCCAGAACCTTGCATAGCTCCACCGTAGCCAACGAGTCTAGCTTGGTGTCGGAGTCACAAACCTATTTGGAAGTCAATATCAAACAGTTGGGATATCACATGGTTTACTGAATTTTACGTTGTTTCAATGTAATTCATGTAATATTATAGTTACAAATATATGTAGAAAACATATATTTGTTATACCAGTACTTTAAAACAGATTAATTTTTAACACAGTTATATCTGTACTATTTAACGTGATTATATTATTGTAACAAAGTTATACCTGTACTTAATAACATGATTACATCATTGTCACACAGTTATACCTGTACTAAATAACATGATTATATGAGAATATATAATGCTTGATTATAGTTTAGTAGAGTTTCACCTGTAGTTTCTAATATGATAATATTGTAATAAATGTTGGTGTCTATATACATGATTATATCTGATTATATAGATAGATACACACAGATATACCTGTACTATGCAACATGACCAACTGATTCTTATCATGTTTGTAACACACCCAACTATCTTTCACACCTGTATGTACCTATACAGGTTACATGTTACATGTATATGTAACACATTATTAAATTATTATTATTAATATAACACACCTGTCCAGTATGTAGCCCTACATGAATATGTAACACCTGATTATATTATTAATATTAATATAATACACCTGTCCTGTATGTACCTGAATATGTAACACCTGATGATATTATTCTAATCATTTACAGTATTATTACAACTCACCTGTATGTAGTCAACAGAGTCTCCCAGAGCCTTGAAGGCGGTATACATGACCTCCCTCTTGCCGCCCCAGCGCTGCATGATGCAGACGCACCTCTTGCTGCTGATCAACTCCTCCACCTGCTTCCTCCCGGGGTCCTCGTAACACACCTGCTCCCCCCCACCACCCGTGGGGGGGTCCCAGTTGTGGTAGTTGTTCTCCCACACGAAGCAGCCGGGGTCCTGGTCGGAGAACACCTCCCGGAACATGTCCATCATGTAGCGGTCGTCCTCCGAGTTGCCGTCCACCACCATGATGATGCGCAGCAGCTGGGGGGGGTACTGCAGCGCCCGGATGGACAGGAGGCACTCCCTGAGGTAGTCCGGGTCCTCCTGGTAGGCAGACACGGTGAAGCCGATGCTCTTGGTGTAGCTGCAGGGCTCGGTGCGCGCCTTCATCCTCCGGTGCTCGATGAAGGCGAAGAGGCTCTGGACCAGGACGTGGAGGCCCAGCAGCAAGCCGTAGAAGCCGAAGGAGATGATGCCGTAGGAAGAGGTGACGAGCTGGAAGCCCTGCACGTAGGCCCAGATCATCACCCCTAGCACGGCTAGGGCGAAGAGGAAGGTGAGGCAGGCCCGCACGAGGGAGCCCAGGCCTCGGAGCAACGGCTTTAGTTCCATGGTCGTCTTCACCTAGAGGACAATGAGACGTTAGGCTGCTCTGAGACGCTGAGCCTCACCACACGGGGGTTTATTACAGTTTTACTGTCTCTCAGTCACTTTATATGCTACTGAACAACAGCTTTGGAACAGACTCCTGTCATCCAGAATTATCCAAGAAATGTGTGTAAATTCATAAATAACAATATCTCTGATTTATTTCTAAGAATAAAAATGATCAACTTCTTTAGAAGTTTAACAAAACTCAAGCAAGATGGTTAAACAGTAAGAAATACAGGGGAAAATGTTTAGGACATGCCTTTACACTTTGTTTAAAAAAATAAAGAAACAAAATATAAATGATCGGTTATTAATTGAATGTTGGGCATACCTGGCTTCAGTCAGTGTGGCATCCACTGTGGTTCTGTCGGTCCATGTGTGTGAGGATGTCTTGGCTTTATAGTAGCTGGAATACTCTCATGTGGGGCCCATTGCGTTTTTTCTTTTTTCCAAGCAGGGGATCGTCAATTACGCGCGCGCCCATTGACTCAGTTGTGCGTCAGGACAAAGGCGGTGATTTCAGTGATTGTAGACAAATCCGTGTTTCCCACCCATATGTGATTTTTTTTTCTAACTGTAGTAGGCTACTACTTGCCAAAATGAAACGCTGTGAACAAATAAATCGTTTGTTATCTTTTGCTGGTTTGGCTGCTTTCAAGGATTCCGTTATTTTTCAAGATAATTTCCTACTGGGACATAAACTGATTCCCTACCTTTGCCTACTTTCATACTTTTCTTATTATTATTAATAATAATAATAATAATAATAATAATAATAATAATAACAATAATAATGATAATAATAATATAATAATAGCATTAATGATCATGAAAACATGCAGACCAAAGGGGATAGCAACAGAATAGTTACATATTGGACGCCTCAGAGAAGCCGTGAATGTATCGCTCTTTTAGACGGTTTATAGGCCTATTGTGCTTCGCGTTTATGTGCATAACTTCGGTAAACGCTGCCCTCACAGTAGCGCTCCGTCTCATAGCCTATCTGGATTACAAAATGTGTTAATGTGCGTATCACACCATTTACTTATTTGGAGTGAACGACTTTATTGTAGGCATTGCTTAAATTGTTGCCTACGTTAATAGCTCACTGATTAACGTGCATGCATCTGAAGCCCAACGTCTTATTTGCTATGTCAATTAATTACAATTTATAATAGGCCTACACCCTTAGACCTACATAAATTTCTTTCAAGGTGTACTTAGTAAACCATCAGTCCTTTTTTGAGGGGGATTTCCAGTCAAATATCTAACATCTGATTCCTTTTTAGACTGCTATTTTTTGGTCTCAATCGCCACAGACCAACACATTTTGTATGAAACGTGATAATGTATGAAACGTGATTCGGCCGTGAATGTTAGATGATTTGTTCATACTTGGCTATTTGTTCATAAGTGCTTATCAGTAAACCTCAACATTATGACAAATATGTAGGATAAGAATAAAGCCTAGTACGATTACTAATTTATTAATCTGGATTTGTTGTTGAAGTTAAACCATTGTTAAAAGCCCACTAATCACGAAATAACATTGCAGTTATTTCTGATTTGATTCTTCATTTATGTGTGTTATTCTATTCTAATCATTAACAATTTGTTAATGGCTTGTAAACGAAAGTAATCATGAAGCCACCCTGAAACAGTAGCCTATATATTGTATTGAGCAAGGCTTTTGTGCCTTGCTCAACTAATCACAAACAAATAGGCTCAGACTCCAAAGGTGCAGCCGAAAAATAAATGAGACTAATATATACTGTATAATCTCGCCCCCTGCTGGTGGTTTTGGTTGTGCTGCCGAAAACTCGACTGTAGGATGTCGCCATTTGACATTTCAAGCGAAATCCACATGCCTGTAAATGTCCCGTTTGAAATAATACAGTGGACCCATGTCGACTTACAATGAAGGTTACCGCGGCACACATTCTGTTTATTGACCCACCGTCTACCAAACAAATAAACAACTCTAAATATAATTTGAGTTAATATCAAAGTTTTCATTTTGCAATAATGACGGCAACGAAACGGGGGACTATTTATGATTTCGCGCCGCACCCTTCAGCCACAAGAGGAGCTGCCAGGGCTGATCAGCGTGCCCAGCGTCAGGGACTCAAATAGAGGTCCCCGACTGACCGCTTGGCCTGCATCGTTCTGCATGGGTAGAATTATGTCATAGCCTGTGGTATATAAGTGGGGGGCTGAAGGTCATGGATAACTACAACGTTATAACGTTATAACGTTATAACGTGTACTAATCAGATATACTACTATCCTATTAAGTTGTTGTCGCGGTAAACGGCAGGTCAACTGTTCCTACCGTGATAATTATGGTAAAACAAACATCGCTTGTTTTTATGGGATCATACACGTTTTGTTAATATTATTTTTAACGTAGGATAAAAAACGAATGAAACATATGCTCCGATATGAGCGCTAGGTAAACCAGAGGAGGGAGCCATTCTGCACCTTTTTTCAACATGGAACACAGTTGTTTTGCCGCTCTGAAAAAATGGTGGCCTACTGAGATACAGTAGGCTAATCAATTTCGCATTTTTGCAATCAAATATTTACAACAACAACAAAAAAAATTATGAATGAAATATTATTGAAAATAAATGTATTTGAAATAATCAACACTTTCATTCAAAGTTGAACCTGTTATAAGTTTTAATTTATATTCAGGAATGAAGTAGACAATGATTGCACCAAGCGGTTTCAATGCACAGTGTAGGCTACTTCATGGAAGTTGCCCATTCACACATCCACCACTGGGCCTTGCTGCTCAACCTGACGCCATAGTCTCCTGGATCCAGGAGACGTAGTTGCAAACCTTGGTGTAAACTCCAGGCTTCTTCCTGAGAGCACAGCCATGCCCCCAAGACACCACGCCCTGGAGTTCTCCGTCACACACCATGGGACCCCCAGAGTCACCCTGAGGGGGACAACAGAGTGTGAGGAGAAGCATGGGAGTGAGAGAGGGAGAGATGAGAGTGACGATTTCTTCCTTGCTGATTAAGGGAGTTTTTTATTGCCCTTTGGGGGCTTGGGTCACGAGGGTGTGATAAGTATTTTGACCTTAAGCCCTTTGAGACTGTAATGGTGATTTAGGGCTATACAAATACAATACAATTGAATTGAATTGAATTGAATTGAATTGTATTTCATTTCATTTCACTTCACTTCACTTCACTTCACTTCACTTCACTTCACTTCATTTAATTTAATTTAATTTAATTTCATTTCATTAATTTAATTTCATTAAATTTAATGTGATTGATTTATAGGCCTACCTGACAGGAGTCTTTGCCTCCTTCCAGGAAACCAGCACAGATCATGTTTTCAGTGATCTGAAAAGGGTAGGCGTTGAAGCAGGTGTCGTCGCTCAGAAGAGGGGCTTCCAAGCACTGCAATTCGTGTGGATACCTCGCTGGAACAGAAAAATCACGCTTTTATATTGAGAAAACAAAGCGATTGCAATGTATTCATAGATTACCAAGTGAATTTAGCAGTCCCTTTGATTCAAAGTGACTCAGTGAATTTGACAGTGATTAAAGAGATGATAGGGGTTAGGTACCTTGCTCAAGGGTTCCAGACATTTGGATTTCAGCCCAGAATGGAAGGCATGCCCCCTTACCACACAGACAGACATTCCTCATTCAGCTGTTATTACTCAGATCTTTCTCACAGCCTGCCTTCCTGTTAGACCCATGCATCCACACTACACACATGCAGAAACACATTGCAAGCCATAACTCACAGCCCTCATTACTGGGGCGAAGACTCCCCCACCCAGAGATGTGACACACTGTCCCGTCAACACCACACGCCTTGGGGAGGGCGGCCGGGCGTACGTAGCTGTTGAGGATAGCCGGCTGGCTCAGTTTGATCAGCATGATATCGCTGTCCTGTGTTCGGGAGCTGTAGTCTGGGTGGCGGATGAACTGGGCAGACATGATGTACTGCTCCGTTCCTTCAGACTCCCACAGGTTGTGCTCTCCCAGGCGGATCTCAACGTTTGACCTGAGTGGAGTTTAATACACACCGCGTTTCCAAAGGCCTTGCGTTAATTGCAGTAATTCACAAGTGATGGATAACAAACTGTGGTGGCATGCAAATGTATTATTGCAAGGAGGAACATCCCACTTTGGTTTGCAGTGCGCAGCAGATAGCACCCACTCGCTGGACAGCAACGTCCCGCCGCACGAGTTGTAGCCGGACCAGAGAGACACTTGATACGGCACCGAGTTCCTTGGACACTCATATCCTCCGACTATCTTGTCATCATACTCAGAGGCAACTATAGGTGTACGAAAAGGTAACGCTGAGGTACGGACATTGCATCATATTCAAGATTATTTGAAGTTTATATCCAGTAATTTTGTGGAATTTTAGGAAAATTAGAGGAAACAATCCATCAAATCAATACAAATAATAGGCTACATCAAAATTATGAAAGAAGACACCAATGATTAAAGAAGACTCCGAACCAATATTTGATATATTTTAGTTCATACCAGTCGTCAGAATACCTGCCCCTCCAAACACCGCCATAAGAAGGAAAAGACACATGTTTCCTGTCCGTTAGCAGAACTACCGTTAGTACTACAATGCTCTGTACTAGTGTGTCAGGTCTGTATTTCTGATACCCTTATCTACTCTCTCTCAAGGTCCTTTATCAAAACATGTGCTGCCTTCCCAGGACTCAATATATTCAATGTAAACAAGGTACAATGATCTACTTAAGGTTTCTAGGGTAGGCCTACATATGTTGTAAAGATGAACCATTTCATAAATGATTTAGTTAGGTTAGGTTAGGTTCAACCGATTGTCCCCGTGGGGAAAATTGTCTTGGCCACAGTGCTTTCATAAAAAATATACTTCACATAGAATACAGAACAAAAACAAACAGACAAACCACCATTTCAACATCAACAACATGGAGCTTGATAGGCTGTAAGTTAAATTGCAAGTGTTAATATTGTATTTGTATTGCACATTTCCCTATTGCACTATAAATTGTGGATATGTGCTAAAGTGCCAACCCTCTTTATTGCAAATTATTCTATTGCACATTGCTCATCAGCTTAATAGAGGCTGGAACAAATTATAATTTAAGGCAGTTAGATTTGCCTAATGGCACACAGAGTCTTCTCCCTGATGGCATGGTTTCATTTTCAGGGATGAGTATGTTGGGAATCGGAAATTATTTTCTTTGCTTTTTTCATAACTGCCTGCTCATAAAGGCTCTGTATAGGCTTGTATTCTTTCACCCTATGATTTTCAATGCTGTTCTGTGCATGCCAGCCAGTTTGCTTTTTAGCTATTCAGCAACGGTGAGGTGAATCCATATCTAATGATGTTCTCTACAATGCCACAGTAGAAAATCATCATGATGTGGCTGCTCATGCCATACAATCTTAATCTTCACAAAAAATATAGCCTCTGCTGCAGTCTATTGCACAGGTTGGCGATATGTGTCTTTCAGCATAGAAGGTTATCAATATGGACCCCCAAATACTTATATAAGGATACCTGGGTGATCCCCTGATTTTTGATGACCACTCCCTTGAGTCCAAAACGATTTCCTGTGTTTTGGTCACATTTAGAATATGATGGTTGCTGTCACACCACTTTATAAATAGGTCTATCACATCCTGGTACACAGAGGGGTCAATATCCTTGTGTAGAAGGCTCAGGAGCACTGTATCATCTGCAAATGTGGCTATATAATTGTTAGGGTGCACAGTCCCACAATCATTGGTGTACAATATAAACAGTGTTGGTGATACAACGCAACCCTAGGCTGTGGGACTGCAAAGTTTGGCATCTGACAGTGTTCTGTTGACCTTCACTTTCTGTGTTCTGTTAGTTAAAAATTAATAAAACCATCTGATCATGGTGGTGTTCACACCCATGACATGTCTTTAAGCTTCTACATATTATTTTATAATTTTTGTTTTTCGGTTTTGTCATTTACTTGCATTTTTGGTCATGTATTTTTGGAAACTCCCTTACTTCCTTATTTTTTAGGTTCACAACTAGTTCACTTGTGTTTGAAATCGTGTGGTGAAAGACTCTTAAATCTCTTATCTCTTATAGGAAACTTTTAAAATTATAAAACTGAAATGCCTGAATTTCACAACAGCAATCTTGCAACAACACAAAATCACACAATT
>OMLJ01081034.1:0-11251 GCA_900302595.1 Gadiculus argenteus | reverse complement strand
GGGGGGGGGGGGGGGAGATGAAATGGTGTGGTGCACAGATCCCCAGCTAATGCGTATGAATTGGTAATCGGACCGTAATGACCGTGTGTCGTTTTTCCATTCTAACCTTGCATACGTATTATGTGAATGAATAAAAGGCTTATCACGTCATATTAAAAGCCAAAAAGGGCAGCAAAGGGTGAGGCCCCAGAAGGGGGATCAAACCATTAGTCTTTCACCTTACTCTCTCACACGTTCTGGTCATCAAGGTTAATCTATTCACACTCTTTGGGGGTCCACCACTATCATTATTCAGAGAAGAAGAACGGACCGCGGTGAGAGAGCGATCGCGCACCACGCTTCTGCTCTGATGCCTGTCACAACCAGCTGTGCTGTTTAGCTGAACGTAGAACTGAGGGTCGGGGCCTTTCAGCTTGGCCCGTAAGCTGTCCCTGAGGAGGGCCTGATGAGAATGAACTCGGACATGCGTCCCCCCCCCCCCATGCCTGAGTTCTAGGGGGTGGCTGCTGTAGAGGAGACTGACTCACTGGCTTGTCTGGCACGAATGGAGGAACACTGGGTTGAGCCAACGACACACTGAAGGGCAAAGATAAAGGGCAGGGCACGCATAGCACTTAGACCCCCTCACCCCCCATCCCTATTCCACGCGGTGATGCAAAGGTCATATAAAGTTTTGGTTAGAACAGGGCCACCTGATCAGGCCAAGAGAGTGTGGAGAGTCCTAAAAAATATCTGAAGACGGATTAAGACCACCACGAGTAGAGTAGTGTTATTTATTTGCTTATTGTCATTTGTGGTCACTGAATGTTTTAAAGTATGCATTTTAACTAGAAAGCGTGTTTGTGTGAGTCATCCACCAGATATCAACCCTGGGTGGAAATAAATTAAAGGCGTCTTCTAATAGATTTGCTCAACACTGGCTGAATCCCTGCTCTCTGTATAATGTAAGACAACTCTGGCTCTGAGGCAGACCTACGTGTGTGAGCAGTGTTTAGTGTGCTCTACTTTCTGTTTTCTCAGACACTACATCTACAATTTAATTTATAGTTAAACTCTGTTATACGATACACATAGCTATAAACTTGCCTAAATCGTGGCTTGTTCAAAGTTATTTATCACACTTCTAATCCGAACATTTGCCATCGCACCTCAGAAACAGCAAGACGTCTCGAGGAAGGTAAGACGTTTCATATATAAACAACAAATATCACGGTGGCCACTGCAAGCATCACCCTGCCCTCTCCAAACAACACAATTTTTTCCTCAAACGCATAGTCTACAAAGAGCACAGGCTCAAAGCGAAGACTCAAGGTTACCTTAAGATAGTACAAAATAATAACATAAATCTGTACCTACACATTTCATGCCCTGAACCAGGGGCCATTGAACTGTACAACAGAGATAAATCCACTCACTTAAGTGTACCACTTTACAGTGACTCTTCTCTACAGTTTGTGGGGGAGCATTGCATTGGACAGAAACATTTAGTGCACCATAAAGGACTGTTCTGGACGATTCTTCTATGATTTTTGCATTATTGCTTATTTGCTTATTTCAGGCATAAAAGGTTTAAATACATTCCAAAATCCATCGATTTTTGCAGATAATATTCTTAAAACCTCTAACCCTTAAAATAAATAATAAAGCATTACACAGCATTTTATATTTGAAAAACAACTGTGCTCACATGTTACAAAGAAAATCTGAACCGCCATTGAAAACAGGATCCATCTGGTGCGGTGAGGTGCCAAAAGGTAGCTAGAGCTAGCAAGGGACCCTTGAACTGGAGGGGTGATTGAATAAGCCCAGCTAATAGGCATGGTCCCATGCGCGCTTGTCCCATGACGTTCCATGCGTGTCCATGCATGGTGTAATGGAAGGGGTGAAAGGAAATGCCAGTCTCCTCTAACGCTCAGATGCTCATCTCCAATCAATACACAGAGAAGATTAACACCAGAAGACGGGTTACTACTGAGAGTAGTTCCGGTGGACAATTGCCCAGGAAATCAAAAAGGGGGAGGAAGATGATTGCCCCTCATTTGAATTCAAGTCAGCTGCTTCCTCCCCCGCGTGTCTAGCACAACCGAAGTATGTTCGAACTTTCAATAGAACACCGTTGTATTCTTTTGGAGCGTGATTACGAAAAGTATTGGATCGATGACAGACAATGAGACAAGGAAGAGCGTGATGGAACCGAGAGCAAAGTGCCTCCTAGAGGACACAGAAGAGTCCGTTCAGCTCTCAAATTAAAACTCTAATGTTTTGGAAATGAGTCTGGGTGTCGGAGTGGAATATTGGCTCCCCGGGTCGGGGGCCACAGCCGCCTCGGTAAAAACTCACAAGACTCTAAAGGCAACGCATCCAGACTGCACTGACATGCAACCTTATCTCAAGAGTCATTGAGGGACAGTCAATGCATCAAACTATAATTGGACGGACGGACGGACGTGCTTTGATTTTCTGTTCATCCGATGGACTTCCACTCGGCGTGTGAAATGCCCCTCCGGGGCTCAAGGAAGTGCAGTGTGGAATGCAAGGTTGTTTGGATGAGCGGGTTCTCGACAAAGTTGCAAGCAGCAACATCAGAGGCCAGACAAGCGGCCCTGTTCCACACAGAGCGTGAGTTCTGAGCGGGGCACTGCACTAGTTAGTCCAATGGGAGGAGAGTTGACTCAAGGGCAGTTTACATGAATCTACAGAGGCATGTTAGCCATAAATGTCTAACGACCCTAATCATTGTACAATACTAATACAACAGTTTTAACGTTATACGTAACACAGAAGATATGTAAAGGCTGCAAAAAGAGCAGAAGAGCTAAAACAGTACTTTGGAAGGAATCGCATTAAACTACACTTCAGCAACGACACTTAACGTTCCTCTCACTGCCTGGTCTGCAGGCTGCACATGAACCATTATACCGGGTACATGAGGGATTGTGTTCCTGTGTCCCACCCCATGTGAGAGGGTTCTGTCACTGCTTCTGCTGCGTTGTATGCGTTACGATGTGCGTTGAGGTATTTCTGCTGAAAAAGGTGGACTTTTTCAGCAGAAATACACAGCAGAAATGGACACACACGCACCTTGGAATCATTTTTACACACAAATTAAATACTAGCATCCATTTTTTATTCAATTTTCAATTGATATATTCATTCAATATTCGACGGACATCGTTCTGTGCATGTTGCAGCTTGTTGCATGAGGAAGACAACGGTCCCTACCTGATGCAGCTGTAGTGCTTGAAGGTGCTGGCGGCCTTCTGACACTCCAGACAGAGCTGGATGGCGCCTGGGTAGTCTTCCTCCTACAGAGAACATTAGTGAGAAGGTTAACCAGCAGCGCTCTCTGTCGTGGGCTATCCCACCATGTGAGAAAATCGATTTTTTAAGTACATATCTAATCAGGTTATTTAGTATAAATCTCTACAATTTGATGGCTGACCATTGCAGTGGAACAACTGTGATTGTGTGTCTGTGTCTGTGTGCGTGCGCGTGTGTGCGTGCGTGCGTGTGCGTGTCTGCGTGTCTGTGTGTGTGAGCTGGTAACCAGAGACCTCTAACCATACCTCAAGCATTTCACTGAGTCGTACATCTGTTCTTTGCTGCGAGGAGAGAAGCAATACAAAGAGAGAGAGTGTTAGCGGTGAGTTTCTCTTGACGTTTGCTCTGAATCGGGTTATATCTGTATTGAAGCCTTTCACGCGGAGATCAGGGCGCTGTGTCAGCACAAAAAGGTGGAACAGCGGGGCCTGCCCTGGAGCTGCTCTGGGTGTCAAGCAGGGGGTTCATATCAAGGACACAGCAGCCGGGAGGGTAAGAGGCTTCTTGTTAAACAAGAAGACAGACTCCTGACTCGTCTTGACCTTTACATTCAGTGAGGTGTTTGCGTGTGTGTACTGTATATACCACAAAGGGAGAACGAGAGAGTGAGAGAGACCCAGAGAAAGAAATAGAGACAGAAGAAATAACAGAAGGGATATTGACAACTTGTACTTTGTGGCAACACTGCTTGCTAGCTCCATTCCTGCATCATACCACCAAAACATTATAACACCAACAACCAGAACGCACTAGAGTTTTAATGGTCCTGAGCGACTTGAGCAGTCCCGTGAGCAGCTGTCTCTTCCTCTGGTTGGCCAACAGACCCAGGCTGGCCTCGGTGAATCCTTCCTTGGACACACCCAGCTGCCTGTAACAACCAGACCAGAGCGTTGGCACCACTTCAAAGCCCACCACGCCGCCAAAAACAAAACAGATTGCTCTTTTCATGCATACAAAATATTATCAAAGGAATGACAAATGTGTGATATACCCCCCCTTTCCCCCCCAAAAAAACGTATTCCACAGGCATGACAATTAGATGGGCTCGGCTATGAGAGAGCGAGTACAACAAAATAGCGTGAATCACCTCCTTGCATTCGTGCAGATGACAGCTGCTAGCTGCAAATTGGTTTGAAGCGCAGTGACTCTCTCCAGCTCCTGCAAAAACACAATAGACACCGTTAGCCAGCTGAACCCCAGCGTGCCCAGTCCTACTGTTCTCACAGCGTCGCTGGCGTGGACCAGGGGGAAAAAATATCTCCCCTCTGCCACACACGGATAGATCCTAATGGTGGTAGGGTCAGAACCCAAATCACGTATTATTATGATGAAACGTTTGGAAAAGATTGAATACCGACAGTTTTGGCATGTAATCTAAAGCTCCCCTCAGGAGAGGTGGATTGAGTGGAATGGAAGTGGTCCACTGCTGGGCACCTGGCCTCTTGTTTAACCGTGGTCTTGCAGGTGCAAGTGTATTATTCCTCTCCAGAATCTGGGCCGTAATGTGGTCCCGGTGTGGTCGGAGCCCCTGGGGAGGAGGGTTTGCTTGCTCGGTGTGCAGTTTCCTTCCCCCTGAAAAGAATAAATGTTGGTCTGACGACTTTGACTCTGGTGCCCAGAAGGTCATGCCCGGGCAGACATATTACCTTAGGGCTTTGGGACATCTGTCCGAGGAAAACGCTGGACATCTCCCAAACTCACAAAGGCAAATTACCATTTCCCGATTGATTGGCCAAGAAACGCAAAGCAACAGTGGCCCAACTGTTATGATAATGACTACAGTAAATGAATGGACATGGTCGATAAACTCGACATGACAGGCGAATGTGAGAGGTTTTGATTCCCACTGGGGCCCGACCTTATCAAATTGAACCAGTATGCAATTTAAGACTCTTTTGATAGAACCATCCACTAAATGAATATTGTATAAGCTGAAGGTTTGTGTGTGCTACCGCTGGAAAGACGGATTTAATGAATGACAGATAGCAGTCGAAAAACACATCTTGAGCGCCACTGCACACAAATAATCCAATGTGCACAAATGCACAATCACACACCCACACCCACACACGCACACACACAGGGCGTATGCTTTGACAACATTCTCTGAGCATTGCCCCCATGCTGGGGACACTTCAGAATGATGAACATTGTCGTTCCCAACGCATTAGCGTTTTAGCGTTCCCAGGCAAATGTTTTCCTATATCTAACATCTATGTCTAACGTTTGCAAGCATTGCGTCACAAAGACACACCAGAAGGAAGAGGCTCGGCGGGCTCCTGGTGTGGCCCTGGGGGGCCGGGAGTCGAGAGCGGGTTCAGGGCACCGTCGGCCGCAAATCAACAGGCTTATATTCACTTAGTTCTTGTTTTGATGTGCCAGCTGTACTGCCTGAGGTCAGCACACGCTCCTCTCTTAAAAAATATTTCCGGGCGTGTTGTGTTGATGCTGTGCGCACGGCAAACAACAGGCCTGCGTCCTCGTAATACTGTCATATCGGAGACAGCTGTGCGGTCAAAGTATACGAGCCGCGGCAATCGCTGCGCTATCCCTGTTTACTCTGGCATGAACGGCGCCATTGATAGGTGACGGGCACATGAATCGGGCCCTTTGAATAGGGATCTCGCCTCATGATCTAAACCGCCTAATTACACGGGTTACTGGTTTCCAAGAACCGCTCGAAGAGGGCGGATTCAACAGACGGAGCCTTCATCTGAGGCCGGGCTCCTCCAGCGTTTGTCATTCTCTTTCGGGGTCCGAGTGTCGATTGAGGAATGGTTTGATGATGCTGCCGCGTTCAGAAAAAACCCTTTGAGGAGATAGGTCTCGAGACTAAGGGATGACTTTTGAAGAAGTCATTTGTGTATAGGGACATTTTTACATTTTCATTTGAATGTTTATTATACCGAATTGGTTCGCAATTTTTGCTGATTTTTGCTGATTACCGACTAGTTTTTACATTTTACATGTACACTGCACTGTACTCGCATTGGGTCAATATATGGTTTTAGGGTTATGTAGCGGTTTGCCATTTAGGGTTGGGATTTGGTTTAAAGGGTTCGGGTTTAGGGTTTGATTATTCAAACAAGGTGAGAGCTCCTGCTGTGCATGCTGGAATAGACAGGATCCACTGCCACCAAGGAACCACGGATCGCCAAGCTGAGCTCAAAGACCAGCAAACAGTGGACACCCTGCAAACGCCTCACTGGCTCTGCCCGCGCACACGTCCTTTCGACTGCTCCCTGGCTGAGCTTGGACCCAACGATCAATAGACTCGAGTGTCGATATACAGCCACTCTAAACCCAACCAACCGACACCAGGCAGACCAGGCGAGGCGGGAGTAGACCCCACTACATTTTTAATCCTTGCCAAAGGTCAAGGTGACGGCAAAATACAAGTAAAATCAGTACGAAAGAGAAAATACTTAAAAGCTTGAGGCACAATGAACTGGTCCCATGCATTTTTAATGTAGGCCATTTATCTTATTTTGGTTTTCTCACGGGCTTGGCGACAAAATGGCCGTGCCCTTGCCTCCACGATCCATCACAACCCTAATCCTGAACACCACAGCATGTGTGCACATCAAGTTTAAAGAAGTAATCCACTACGGTTTGTGCGCACGCACACACACGCACACGCACACACACACACACACGCACACAGCTCAGAGAGAACAGTACACAGCCAGAGAGAGAGACCGGAAGAGGGTGGTTTAGCATGGGAAAAAAATAAATGAGTTAAAAAGACATTGACACATGGGCGCCCATGTCTAAGGAAACATCCAGTAGTACACATACACACACACACACACACACACACTGTAAAACAAACGCTAGCGCCACTGAGGCGAAAGCCCAGAGCAAAGAAAACGGCTCGCATGTCCTTCTATCTGGACATGTGAGGAGACGGGTCCAGGGTAGTGTGACGTGAAGGTCAGCAGGGAGGAGGCGATGTTGAGCCAGCTGGAGGATTCTCTGTGCCGGGCTTCCCTATTCATATATTCAGATCCAGTGGCACCCTGTGACCTTTCAGCACATTGACTATGCACCGGCTGCCTACTCCACATCCTCAACCCTCCCCTTCACATTCTAATGATGCTGCTGTTAGGGCATAAGGGCCGGCGGCGCTTTAACAGCCACAGGGCTGATGACGGAGGGGACCGTGCTGCTGCATCAACCAGACGGAGCCAGCGCTTGCCTAAGGAAGTTCCAACAGCCAATGCATTATTTTTTCCAAAGCGTCCCGCTTTAGGCCAGACGCTCCAAATCACTTGATGCCCGGCAGGCGCAGATGAGAAAACAGATTTCCCCCCCCCAGCGCATTACTAGACTTTATACGCTGCACGCCACCTTCGTTCAAAGTCAATTCACCATCACTCTGGAGCTGGGGGAGTCGGAAGGCAGCGGCAAGTCTAATTGGGAGCCACGGCGGCCTCCGTTGCCGGCAAATAGGATACCCAATGCCTTTGGATTGGAAACCAAAGGGCAATCGAGAAGTGTTAGATAAAGGTCCTAAAAAGGAAGGGCCGCGGACCGTAAGCCCTGCCACTTCACATTAATAGGCCGGCAGTCAGAGTTCATTAATCACCACTCGTGTTGAGGGGAGCATTGGTGTTTTTTCAGAGAGTGCAGATTCTTTTCAAATGGTTATACCAGCAGCGAGATGCTCGGCCTCTGCTGTCTCGTCTTGTTTACCAACCATCCGGTGGTCGATCCTAAAGGTGTCCAATACACCCTGGCTAGGACAGATAAGGACGGAGGGGCAACATGAAGGTCACCTACTTTCACATGCTTCACGTTACGTTTTTGCAAAGGTGGTGCAATTGTTCTTTGGGTATTTTGTTGAATATATGATGTTTTAAAGAGGGATATTTATTAGTACCGGTATAGAAATGTGAATATAGAAAATTATATATGATCGAGAATTGTAGCAGCTGCATGATCTTGATCCAAATGCGTAACCTTGACCCTTCCTTGACCCAACATTTCTCCAGGTCTGACCCCAGGAGCAGCAGCTCAAAGGGTGCTGAATCGTGGGGTTAAGGCTACCCTAGCCCCACTCTATGACACCCTCCAACCCCCACCCCCAGAACAACAATCTTCTGATAAGATTAAGACTGAATTCAACCCAAAGGAAATTGCAGCGCCAGCAGCTCTGCAATAGGCCAGCAGTAGGACAGTGTTGAGACAATGAAAATCTAAGCGACACAAGCACTAGAAATACGAACAGCACTAAATACTAAAAGAATGTTAACGCACAGCAGATCCCATCGTATATATATTGCACTGGGGTAACATATTGCACACATAGCGGTGGTAGGCCCACTTTGGCGCCGCCTCACGGCAGTGATGAATTTAAAAGTTAAATGCTTCTCCTGTGGAGCGGTAGGGAGATCGGCTGGTGGTGCTTGCACTCCCCTAGGCCCCCATCCAGGCACATGGTGAAGAAGCCATCCAAAGACTAAAAGGTCTTAACGATGCACAGTTCAACAGTTCAAACCCTGGCCCTGGGCATCATGATGTCAGCGTCTACATTCACACCAAGTGAGCGCTGGACTCAGCAGACGCATACATCGGTGCTTCTTCCATACAGGGGGGTTGGATGCAATGGAACTGTTTAAGTGTGGAAAAATCTATGTTCTTCCACTTGTTTATTGACAGCAATTAGGGCTGCAACTTGGTGGTTGCTTTGATGAGTCCATTGTTACGGCGATGATGCAGTGATCAGCCCTGAAGGGCACACCAAGTTTAGGCCGCTTGAACGCCACATGAATGCAGAATCTGGCGTTTTTAATGTCCGGAAAAAACGATCGAAGCGAAGATCAATTCACTTTAAGGCTAAAACGAATGACTTCTTGATTACAAGTTTAGAACAAATGCCTGACTTGTTGGCATTTTTATTGCATATTGACACTGGATATGGATATGGCATGAAAAGCTCTCCAAGCATAAACAAAAAAACATGACAACTCATAAATCAACCGTGTCGATAACTTCAACCCAATGTGCGGGCCCTGATGCCAAGGCCTCTGCGAGCAGTGAAGAAAGACTGAAATCTAGCCACAGGAAAAAGAGAGAAACCTTCAAAACAACACAGTAACCATCACTGCATGTTTGTATTTATCTGGTCGACAACCGTTATGTTCAGTATACTTTCTGAAATTGTTTTTGTGTGTCACTTACAGTCCTTAGATTTGCGGAATGGAACCGGCCGGGCTGAATACAAAATGGACTGATAGAGCACCCAGCACTCACAAGCCCGCACACACACACACACATTTATCTCCCCCCAGACCAGCCAATGCTACACCACAGTCTGTAGAAAAGATATTTAGTCGCCCCGGCCTGAGTAGGGTCATTAATGACAACAACGATATCATTTTGCCTTTACCCTTGTGAACACACACGCACGCACGCACACACGCACACACACACACACACACACACACACACATCCCATTGCCATGGCGACAGCCCTCTGACCTCATCTAATTCTCTCCTGAAACACAGAAACCCATCAAGTG
This sequence comes from Gadiculus argenteus, assembly GCA_900302595.1. Classification (NCBI taxonomy): domain Eukaryota; kingdom Metazoa; phylum Chordata; class Actinopteri; order Gadiformes; family Gadidae; genus Gadiculus; species Gadiculus argenteus. The sequence continues at coordinate 1,406 of OMLJ01081034.1, read as the reverse complement.
AGAACATGGACAGAGCACACAGGTGTGCACACAGCCACGTCCCCGTGTGACGGGAAGGTGCTGTACTTTGTTCAAAAACAAACAGAGTATGCAGTAGCAGTGAGCACATTGGTTGGAGAACCGAAAAGGTGTAAACTTTATTTACAAAAATACATACCTTGACGTACGCCGGTTGTTTCTCCAGGATGAGATCGGCAACTTTTTTGGACACCTGGAAGAAAGAGAAAAGAAGAGACAATTTTTTTATGCTGACTTTTACAACTTCAAAACACTGATACAGAGAAACTCAGATCGCTCGAACACAGACACTCAAAACCCTCGGATACAGAGACACTGTTAAAACCCTCGGATACAGAGACACTGTGGACTCTCTGCTTGTCTCTTTTTTATTTGATTTTCCTTCAAGCGTTCCTCCAGTGAATTAATAGCTGCACTTTCTTTCAATAAAACTGACCCTTATTCCATCCCCTGACGCAATGACTTTTCACTTTCCCAACCATCGATTTCAAGCCTTTTTATGTGTTGCTGTAGTCTCCATCAAACCCATGTGAGAATGTAGCATCGTTCCATGTTTTACTTCAATCAGTGAATGAATCAAAAGTGAGCTTCTTTTTTTTTGCTGGCGGGTAACCTTTCCACTGAGGCTGTGAAAAGAGTAGTCCAACAGTGCGATTGTGAAGGTGCACAATTCACTTTAAGGGGAAAAGGTTAACAGAAAAGTACACCAAAGTCCTGTGTAAAAAAAAAAAAGAAAAAGAAAAAAAAAGGCCAAAATGAATAGGAAGATGCCATCGAGCCAGCGCTGAGCAACCAATTAGGTCAAACAGTGGGCGGAGCTGGCGTTAATTCTCCACCATTTACTGCAAATCAACCTCAGACTGTTCCCGGAGAAGCCACCCATGACAGCTGGGCTCCTTTGGTAAAGCTGCAGCAATTTATGATTACAAAATATATAATTACACAAGAAAATCCTGGGAAAAGCACGGGCAAAGCATTTGGTTAATAGTTTATGTTTTATGCAGTGGGTCTTACGTTTTCGGGATAAAATATTTCTGGCACGCTAAACCCCAACACGACCTCCTCCTTTCTCTAAGCAGCCATTGAATCGCTCTAGCTTTAAAAAGTGTGGATGAAAAACAATGTGGTCTTGTATAAATATATATTCATATTCAGCGCTGACTTTTGTGCCCCCTTCATACATAAGAACAGAAGGACTTTGCAATTAGAAAAATTGCATGGGAGAAGTATCGGGTTTTTAATCATATCGGGAAAATATTCCCAAGCACCAAATTTAGCCTGGCGTGTCTGTCCTGTTTTAATGAGATTAAATGCAAATGCCAAAAACATATAAAACCCTTTGCGCCCGGGTGACTGACCTGTCTGGGGCAGATATAGGGAACGGCTTG
>OMLJ01081020.1:0-11084 GCA_900302595.1 Gadiculus argenteus | reverse complement strand
CTGTGGTGTCATAAAAGCCAATGGCGTGCTTACCAAGATGCCTTATGAGGTCTCTAAGAGGATTTAGACATATTCTCCATCTACCGAGACGCCGGCAATAAATCTGCAGCCCAATTATTCTCTCGACTCGCGTTTTGCGCGTCGGCGTTCAGACAAGGCTGTTTGTTTAATGGGAAATTGCAGGGACCCACGGTGGGGCCCGAGTCAAGCCATTTAAACTTCAATAAGACAACAAAACTCAATTGAAGCCATCATTGATGACAGAGAATGAAAGCGGTAGGTGGGATCCATAACAGCAATCGAGTGGTAAACAGCCCCCCCCCCACCTGCAGCCTCATCCCCCCGTCAGGCAGAGGTACACAGAGGTTTTTTTCTAAATACTCAAGGCTTCATCGTCTTGGTCCCTAGGCTGGATCCTTCTCGCAGGCTCACTGTCTGCACACAGCCACCTGTAGGTTGACGTGAACACATGCTCGTGTACAGGGGAGGTGTTGAAAAGGGAGCATGGTCTCATAGTCCTTCATCTCGTGACATCACTCCCATCATTCACGGCGAAACCCCCACCCCCTCGTCCCGCTCTCATTTTCAGGATGACACATGCCAAAATTCTGTCTCATCCTGCGACTCGCATGAACAAACGCACGCATGGCGCTTGGCAGGCACGCACACTTTTCGAGCGCGCTCTCTCACACAAATAAGACGCTCTCACACAAATAGAGTGAGCCACACACAAACATACGTAGACACCATTAAGCATGAATGCGAGACATTTAATAGTGTGTATACATTCCTCTACACACACACACGCACACACGCACGCACACACACGCACACACACACAGACACACACAGGATGACAGCGAGGAATCGATGAGGCTCGGCACTGTCATTGACTGTTAATGTTCCTAGTCAGACAAATGGAGGTAGCTGGCAGGGGCTATCGATTATAAGATACACCTGCCCTGTCATATCTCCCCCTCTCTGCTGCTGTTCAGAATGTACTAACCTCCGCTGTTAGCGCGGCCCTCTTAAACGGTGAGTTCAGCAATTTGAAGACTCTCTGGGCACCTCCCTGAACCCTGCGCAGCGTGAAGGACTATTAGTCCCTAAATCCTCAAGTGGCCTCCGTGTCATGAAGATTTAGTGAAAGAATGAGCAAATAGCGCCATCAATTTCCATAGGGGACGTGAAGATATATATAAATGCAGAGTGGGTGAGGGAGTGGGCTTGGGAGCGAGGCAGAAGTGTGCGAGGAAAGAGAGAAGACACTATCTTGGCGATACCAGAGGTGTGAAGAGCACGGTATCGTTCGTATCATGACATTGACATGTGCCCTGGGTTTTAAAATAGGAACATAGAGAAAGGTAACATTGTATGTTTTTACATTGCAATCCAGTTAGCGACTAAACTACAAACCCCAAATGCAATAGTTATTTATTTATTAAGCCCTTTTTATAACATTAATGCATTAATATAAAGACTTTCATGGCTTCTTTAAAGGTTTGATCACTTAATAGAGCGATGACTAGTTTAATATACCTCTGAAAAAACGGTATCTACTAGATACATCTGCAGAGAGGAGGACACACGTGTGGACTCCTAATGGGATTATGTACTGTATTCCTTGTTGCCAATTATCTAGGCAAAAGAGCTGCACATGCCGGCTACTGTACACGCAGGTCCCACTTAATGTTGATCCCAGCATGATTCACACAGATACAATACAATGGAGGGTCTGCCCTCAGAGCCACGCCAGCCCCCCGCCCCCATTGGCACTTCTGCGTTTTCAGTCTGATCACGTGTGGCTTCTCCATCTCATCTCAGATCCATTTAACTCCATTTAAAATATCACATTTGTTTCTCACACAAACATGTTAAATTTTTTACAGACTCGATTTGCTGCAAAGTTTCAGGGCTAATCAAAAATATCCTCAAGCTTGCATGCATGACTTTGAGGGTATTTCTGTGTGTGTGCGCGCGTGTGTGCGTGCGTGCGTGCATACTTGCGTGTGTGTATGTGCGTGAGTGGAAGTGCAAGGGTAGTGTGTGTTTAACGCCAGAGGTAAAAACCCCTGTGTGAATAAAAGGCTGAAAAACAGAATCTGGACTCCAATATAGTCTCTGAGCTTGCCATTATTTGTTTAAGAGATAAAAGTGACAGGAGGTTGGTCAATTTATAACTGCTGCACGATTTATCTCGACTCTTCTGTGTCCCTGGTGCTTTGCTCGTTCTGTTTTTAAATTCAACAGACCTTCAGGTATCAGATTGTCTTAAAACTACCATCACATTTCAAGTACTTAGTCGGCCCCATGCCATTTGGTTTATACTGTACTGTTTGTCTTGCCCAGATTGTGTCAGAGGATAGTCGATGGATAATGGTGAGGGATTATAAAGGGATTAAACTTTGTTACATGCTACAATAGTCTTTGTTGTTGTTGTATTTTTTATTGGCTTGCTGGTTTGTCAGTGTTATCTGTACATCTGAGGGGCAAAAGGGATTCAGACAAAGAAGGTGTCCCAAAACATCAGAATTTCTGCATTGTCTGGCAATATGCTTGGAATAGAACTACATTGTCGACCACAATGTCAGCGTTAATACCACCATCGATATAAACCGTGTTTGCTATGTCTCCGCCCATTCTCGGAGATTGTGAAACCCGTGGACATGTGTACAAATCGGAAACATGTATGTATATGCACATATCAAGCTGGGATCTCTGACTACATATCAAGATGTGCTTGATTTGAAATCAGAAGATTTTCAACAGATACTATTACAATTCTTAAAGGGTTTCAGCATCTCGATATTTATGAGAAGGTTTTTTATTTACTTGCATTACCAAAAATGTTAAATCAGTGTTTTGTGCGTACATACTTCTGCTTAGCCATTACTTTGTTTCTAAGCCTGGCTAGGAGCACTTATCCCTCTCCTCTATGAGCTGCTTCGCCTCGGCTAGGTCCACCCCTTACCCTGGCTTCCTCCAAATGGCCTCAGTGGATACACTATTCACCTAGAGCCCAGTGGGTGGTTTTATTTGTTAGGCCAAGGCTGAATATGTTTACTAGGTTTAAGAGAAAGGCCTCTTGCTTCTAAACGGATGGACCCTAAAGCTTTTAATATGATAAGAGGCATCATTAGCATTTAACAATGAATATGGGGAATGATTTACTCTAGTGCTTAGGACGTACAAACGTAGAAAATTGGTGGTTGATGGTTCGTGTTAAAAAAAAGAAAGAGCACATGCCATTGCAGGTTGGCTGAATAACTCGGTCGGAGGGTTTAAAGAGGATGCGTTGTTTAGGTCAAACATAATCTAGCATATTTATCATGACATGCATGTCCGTCATTCAATCAATCAAAGCTAAAAGTCAAATCAAAAGCCTGGAATAGGCACACCACAGACATTACCTGAATTGAACCATTATATGATAGGAGGAAGAGCATTAGGATAATCAATTAGGGGTGGGTGAGAATATCCTAATATCCGTTCACGAGGGTCAAATTCAGTTTTTACAATTGGTTATGTATGCCCAGAAAAACAATATCCACAATACACAAGCCTATATAGTGATATGGATAAAACCCATACAGACAGCACCAGTACGCTATGTTCCACTGGTGGAACGTGAGGTTCCTGCAGCAGGTGGTATTTTATTTTATTCTAGACTAGAATAATAATAGAAGAGAATAATAGATAGAATAGAATAATAGAATAAAACTTTAGAATAGTCATAAAATATAATATTGACAATTTAAAATCGTTTTCATGTTCATGTTTTGAGTGTTTTTTTGTGATGTTTTGTGTGCTAAATAAACATGCTGAGTGAAGCAGCATTGGCTTTTTCTTTCCCTTTGGCCATGACCTTTCTCCAATAATAATTGTGTTGAAAGGCGCTGGCACTCTTTGCTCAGCCACTGAATGTGTATTTATACATTTGTTACCCTTTGTATATGAGGTTGTCTGCGAAAGGACAACCTCATATACAACGTTTCAAAATTTCGACAATGGGTGTATCATTAAATGCGCTGTTTAGACAACTATCCTGCTAGCTGTATGCAGTTAAACGCAGGTCAGAATCTGTGTGACCAGACTAGCTCCGTTGTTGGTTCAAACAACACGTGTGAATGGTGGAAACGAGAGAAAAGCACATACAAAACGAGTACTCTACGTGATTTGAGCGGTGTATTCTAATCTTTTCGCGTTTCCTGCATCCTTGGAACACATTTGTTGCCTTTGTTTCTTGTTTCTCGGCAGTGTGACGTTCTTACCACGAATGAAGCCGCACTCCAGCCTCAGAGGAGCAGCCAATCCCCTGCACAAAGCAGACATGATTCAACACTGCAGCGCTATTGTCCTTTTTAGTTGAGTAAAATGTTTTTCTTCCCCCAAACTCAGTTAAGGAGTCGCCTACTGTGAAACCTAGCTGCTTTTTGTGTTCCTTTTAAGGAAGACCTTACTGACAAGGCTGACCCGACAAAGTGACGGATGCAACATCGAATAATGGGCAAACAAATGTTATTTTTCCTCTTTCGGGTTGTGGGTGTGGAGCACAGATGGAGCAACAAAACAAGGCTAGCAGAGAGACAGCTTTGGTCTGGGCGACACCGAGAGGAGACGTGAGTGAAGGTTTGGCGGCGTGGGTGGAGGGAGGGGGGCACACGTGTGTGTGTGGAGCGTGGAGGGGGACGCTGGGACAAGAGATTTGAGCCGAGGGACAAAGGAGCAAAGGAAGGTGAATATGGATATAACCGCCCCACGGCGGGGCATAGCCGAATTCTTCCCCATGTTATTATGATGGACCGCATCACACTTTCCCCTCCACAGCGGCCCGGCGGAGTGAGCATGGCCGGCCGCCGCTAACGGCTAACGCAAGCTAATCCTGAGTGGTTACGTGACGATGACGATGATGAAAAAAGGCAAGTCTGGGGCCTTGCATCACATGCTTGTCTCCCTGCGTTACGTGTCCATCAGTGTCCGCGTAATCACGAGGAACATCTCTGTGACATTGATTTGATCTCTGGAACAGAATGCCACATGGTACCACCACCACCACCACCTCCAGCAGTACCGACGCGGCGGAAACCGCTGCTGGCTAGCAAAATGATTAAATGCGCAGACGCTTTTTTGCTCTAAGTGATGCTGCTAAGTGTCAAAACGAGTGTGTGGGGAGTTTCATATTACATATGAACACTATTGACGTGTCATAACAACCTCCCCGCCAAGACGTTTCTTGACTAATTACAACAATGACACAGTCTAAGCAGTATGCGGCATTGGACTAGATATGAATTCAGTTAACTCTGATGCCCGTCTTTCTGACTTCAGCCTGAAGTCTTGTTATTATGTCTGCTGAATTAATTACTGTTATGCGATGTTAAGCGGTTAAGAAATGGCAAAATCAATTTTCCTCTTATGTTTAGGATTGGGCAGCTTGTATTCATGTAGCTTGGAATAAAGACATAGATATGTAAACACCAATCTCTATCCAAAATACATGCAATCCGTGGCACATTTGTTCTTAATAGCCTTCTTTAATAGAATAATATGCTATATTAAATACGTTCATATTTTGTATGTTCCTTCACAATTGCAATTGGTGGTTGACACATGTGCACAAGTCACATTTCAATCTAATAAAACTTTCATTTCAGTCATTCAATCATTCATTTAGCAGTCGATGGAACCAACCTGATGTCATATTGTGCACCATGGGGAGAGTTCATACATATTCAACTAATATTCATGTGAGGAGGGAATAGTCTTGGCTAGGCATAAAGGAAAAGAGAAGGACAAGTCTGTTTACTGATTACACTAAGGCCAGTAAGCCTACTGTGGATACATTGAGCTTGTGACCAAACCTCATCTGTGTATTGAATTGTTGATTAATGGCTTTTCAAGTTAGAAAGTGTATACTTTATAACTACATTTAATTAATTCAGACACTCGACAATGTTTGAGAACAAGACATAGGTATCAGATCAGATCAGATAAGAAATATGAAGCATAATAATTGTGGTAGAGGACAGTGACAGTTATCAAAAAGTGTAAGGGAACCCCCTGTTTCAGCTCAATTCAAAAACCACATCTACTAATAAATGTGTCTTCTAAAAATCAGGGGAAATGAGTAATCCCCATGGTTACGGCCCAGCTGTTTCATAGGCCTCCTATTTGCTTAAGCTAGTAAGCCTTGTTGAGTATGAGCGTTTTAATGAGCGATGGTGTGTATAAATCATGCCGCACAACCTTGTGTTATGGTATATGTTTCAAAGAAGTTTTACCCTCTCGGATGGGGTTTGGAACAGAGACTACTATTCAAAAGCTGGATGGCAGAGACAAAGAAAACAGGATGAGGCCGGTTTGCTAAGAGACGTTACCGCTGACATCCATTCTATTCCAAATGAGTGTGACGCAGCACACATCGCTGTCTCCTTTTGATCAATACAATAAGGTGCAAACGGACGGCCATGGTCGTCCGTTAACGCAGTGCTTATGCGTTTCGGCCGACCGTCCACACGGATCGGCCGTACTTTTCTGAAACCAGGTCCCAGGGTGGATAAAAAGAAGGTCCCTATGCGTTTCTGTGTTAGGATTGGATAGTCCTGAAACACATCAAAGGAACACAGAGGGGAAAATACTGTGTTTGCCGTGTGGACGGGGCCTCAGTCTCTATGTCCATGAGAATGTGCCTGTACACACAGAATAATAACTTGTGGATTTGTTCTTCTTTGTGTGTTATTATTGGAGAAAAAACAACTCCGCCAGGGCAGTTTGTATGTGTTTGTATGTGCATACCGGTGTTGGACAAAACAAAGATACAGCTAGGCTGCTGAATAGAAGTTTAGAATAGAATGGATGCTGACGGCTTGTCAACTGCTGAATGCTTATGGCTGATTTACATCTCAACATAGACGACGTCAACAACGAACCGCGGATCTAAGCAAATCTGACAAATCCTTTAAGACTGATACTATCACTTAAAACACAAAAAAAAATGTTTTTGGGTTCACTGACACTTTGAGAACAGTGTCACATTTAAGGCGCAGCATGACTGCACCCCAAGTAGTGTATGGGGGAGTATGTTGAAAGAGAAAAAGTCAAACAGAATAGTCCCACACAACTTCCAACACCTTTCAAAGCCAGTTAGCTAGAACAAGGGGTTGTATTTATTGCCCTACCCCGGGGAGGTTTGTGGAAGGACGCGGCAATACAAAACAGGTTTATGGGCATTGCTTATGTGGCCCATGGCCCTGAGTTGTTCAAGTGTCTTATTACACTCCATTTTATTGAGCTCTTTAATAAAAAATAACAATTATAATGCTGCAGGGAAGAAGCAACACATGCATATGTCTTGTTGATAAACAATTAGACTGAGTGGGAAATGTGTGTTTAATTTAATTTTGGCCAACATCACTAAGCTGTGATGCACTGCCTACGGGTTCGTAAAGCACTCGTATCCAAGTAAGGGACACTAAGGAAGTATACACCTCATTGGCTAAAAGGGCTGTGATTAGCCAACACTCATTTTAGATTACTTTCTTTGAATAACTGTTCTATTTTGGCTATTTCTTCCTTTTATCTTACGTCTTTCTCCCTTTTTTTGCCTTCTTTCCTTATTCTTTGTCCTCTCTTGCAATGCAGGGGTTGGATTATGCTGAGGATGCAGGAATTCGTTTGAACAAGACATAAGCAGCAAAGAGGTACTCAATTCAGCACCCTCCCCGGTGTCACTCACACAACAGCGCTCCCGTGCACCCACACACACTCTCTCATCCCTGTCTCACAAATACTCTCTCTCTCTCTCTCTCTCTCTCTCTCTCTCTCTCTCTCTCTCTCTTCTCTCTGTCTCTCTGTCTCTCACTCACACACACACACACACACAGGTGCCCGATACAAACAAATGCATCCGCCTGAAGGATTTCAGTATGGCATTGTGGTGAAGGTCTTGACAGCCAAACAGGGTTTTTGGGAACACACAACTCCTGTGCAAAGTGTTTCAAAGACTTAATGCCATGCTCAGAACATTTTTGACACCTGCTTAGAAAAGTAAAATTTTCAATTCTCTGACAATTTCAGAAATAGGCACATGCATTAAACGTTGAAATGACGTGCCCTTAAGGCGATATGAATCTATGACTACAACTGCTATAGGGCTGGAGGTGTTTGCCCGTTTCTATAATTGAAACAGAGTAATTAATCAGTCACATAATTGATAAGCCACTCTAGGAATTTAAAACTATGACTAACACAGATGTTGGTCCATTCTGAAAGGCACAAGGAAATCAATTACTGCTTGTTGGTTTCTAAAAATCGAAGCCAAAAACAACCAAAATAAACCTCTGTTATAGTGTTGTGTGAGTGTTACGTGTGTGTGTGTGTTTCGTCTCTACATTGTGAACGTGAAGGATGTGGTTGCTTTGGCTGAGACACAACCTTGAAATCCAAATTGACGCCAGCCTGTGAGATTCCGACCGTGCTAATACACCTCCAGTGGCAAACCTTTCCTTTTCCTTATTTTTAACTGATTTTCATTTGCGCGCGCCACCGTTCCTCTTTGCTCATTAATCCTTTCTTTCATATTTGCCCCCAAAAGATGATTGGTGGGGACGACGCGACCACAATACTCATCAGTGGAAAGAGCAAAAGAGCCGGCCCCTCTTCTCCCCACCGGCTCCTACTCCCCCTCCTCGTCTGTCTCTGCACCTCATTCAGCGCTGGCTCAAGACCTCTCTCAAGACTCTGGAAACTTCCATTGCTCCTTATGCTTTCCCTTTCATCCTGAATTCCCCCCTCTTATCCGCCCTTTTCATCTCCCTCTACCTTCTCTCTTGGCTCTCTTCTCTTCCCTTCCTGTATTCTCTTCTTTTCTTTGTGACACTGGGGACGGGTTTTAGCATATTGCCTTGTTTTGTGTCTTTACCCCTTGGTGTTCAACGATACCCATTTATATATTCTTTTTTATTGAATGTGCTGATGACAATGTTTTATAAATATACTGGTAAAAATGATGTAAAGCTTGGCAATATTGATATCAATATTAATCACATTTCTACATATTTTTATAATCTTTTTTTAATGGGAAAATGGGGCTTCAATTATATTTTAGCTAGAACCAGAAAGATGAATCGTTTCAATAGAAAGTCTGAAACTAGAAAGGGGAAAAGAATAACATCCACACATTCATCCAACCGTGCAGACGATCCCTTTTCATGGGATCGCCTCCTCAAAAACGCTCTCACGTTCCCACGTACCTATGGGTGACAGCTCCGCCACGCTGCCTATATAAGGCCCTTCCAGGAACTTGGGCTCGCTGTCGTTGATGTCCTGCACCTTGATGACGAACTCAGACTCTGGCTCCAGTGGATCGCTGGACAGCCGGTCCAGGGCCTGGGCCCTGAGGGTGTAGAAGGCCTTCTCCTCCCGGTCCAGCCGCTCCGTGGCGTGGATGTCTCCGGTGAGCTCGTCGATGATGAAGATGGTGCCCGCCCCCTCGCCGGAGATGGTGTACTTGATGGTTCCCTCGCCCTCGTCCGAGTCGGTGTGGATCTGGAACCAGACGCACACCATGTGTGAGTGGAGCGCTTACATGCCTTCACTCATCCATCTGCATCACAGAATGTCAAACAGAGTTGAGCCGTTGGAGCACACATGACCATAATGTGGGTGTAGATTTCCCTTCTAAGGAGCCTTGCTACGTTTTGCAACCAGCAGCAGAAGCAATATATTTATCCATTGAATGGATGCCTAGCCATGGCAAAGCTAGTTTATGTTCAATCTTTTATAATTTTTCAATGAAAGTTATTACACTGTTTTGTTAAATACTAAATTCAGATTGGTCAATTAAAGAATTGAGCGCTAATTTCATAATAGCAGACCACGGATTTCAACAGCACCTATTATAATTATAATCGCTTTAATCGTATTGGCTTTGTATCATGATAATTATGTCACATTTCTTCCCCTTCATGTGAAAGTGGGTGGCTCTCTCTGCATCTATTCCCTGCAAACTGCCTGAAGGCTGTTAGAGGAACTACATGCTTTTCTGCCTGAGACACAAAAAGATTCTCGATTTGCACACTTTTCATTTCAAATATTTACCCAAACACACCCACACAAATGACTGTTTGCTTTGACAGACATAGAGATATGAAGATGGTCGTCTACAGTGATTTGGGGTCTTTGACTCCCAGTCGGAAGGTTCAGTGATCAAAATCCAAAGTCCACCACCCTCCCGTAGGGATCCTTGAGTGAAAATCAGTACACCCTCACCCCGGATCTAAATCTAAACTACACTAGATAGAGAGGTATAAAGTGAATGGCGCTATAATTCAGCCATTTCCTCCACTACACTACTCCCCCGGCAACATCCACCACTCAGCTCCCCCAGTATACCCCGCCATCATCTCATCACGCCTCCAGTTCCCATGGTGATTTACAAGGCATCGCTACCTGCGTGTCCTTTGCAGGAAATGACGCCTAAATGGGATGATCAAAGTCATCTCCGAGAGTGTTGGATCTGGCGGGGCTGAGAAGTGAACTTAAAGAGCCCTTATAAATCAGAGGCGTCCGTTTCTCCGCTAATGTGATGAGAAGCTATCTCACTAGCCGGCCTGTGCACCAGCTTCCGCCTTTGGCTCTTCGGCGAGTACATGCAGTGTCTCCCCTCCCCGTCTCTCTTTATGTCTCTCTCTCTCAAACACACCTTCTATGGGGCATTATTATTCAGCTGTCCGTGCACCATAACGGTGGTTCAATCTACTGAACCAGGGGACAGGGGAGGGGGAATCTGGCCGGCCTGGTTGGTTAATATTTAATGAGGCCTTAATTAAATACAGGGTTCTATCATCTTCGAGGGGGGGGGGCGTATTTGTCGTAAAAGAAAAGGAAAGATGCAGAATAACGCTATGACTTGGCATGGTATCGCCAGATACAGCCAATGTAACCCCCAACCATTTATTCTCCAGTAGGGTATACTTTCAAAGCCTTTCTCTCTTCATTTTAAATCCTCCCCAAGACAAATAGACGGACAGAAGAATATACACTTCAGCTGTATTAATATTTCAGTGATAATAAAATACGTTCCA
>OMLJ01081019.1:0-11215 GCA_900302595.1 Gadiculus argenteus | reverse complement strand
CTCGCTCCCGCTACAGACGCCGGTTATGAGTTTGACGTCTGCTACACCTCCGTGCTGAAGAGGGCCATCCGCACTTTGTGGATGGTGTTGGACAGCATTGACCAGATGTGGGTGCCGGTGCACCGAACGTGGCGGCTCAACGAACGCCATTACGGGGGCCTCACAGGGCTGAACAAGTCAGAGACCGCCGCCAAGCATGGAGAAGCCCAGGTGAAAGTTTGGAGGCGCTCCTTCGACATCCCTCCTCCCCCAATGGATCCGGGACACGACTTCTACGCTGTCATCAGCAAGGTGACTGCTCCGTCTATCTACCTCCGTCGATAGGAAGTATGCTTGGAGGCGTTACTCAAGGGGAAATCCATGAAAACTCTTAATAATCTGTCAAATTGACATTGTTGTCATTGGTTGCTTGTGTTCAAATAAGAGGCAGCTAAGGGATAAGAAATGGGTCTTTCATTTGTTTTATTACCCGACCAAGGTTGCCGTTTTATCAATTGCTTTGTCTGTGTTATCATATGCAGTCATAGCAAAGCCATTCAGAATACTTAAATTAATCTTTAACATCAGACAAATTTACTTGACTCTGCCTGTGAAAAAACACACACACATACCCTCGGCTTTTCCTCGTGAAATATACTTTCTCTAGATCTGTGTTGTTCATTTCTTCATCTACGACTGACAAATGTATTGTAAGGCTTTTTGGGAGTCAAAGTTCAGTCACTATCGGATTGGCTGGATCAAAGGTCTGTCTGTATTGATAGACCCGTAGGGAAGCAATGAAGCATCCTCAGATCAGTAGGGCATGCTATTGACCAGTGTGAGCTGCCTGTGATGTCATCATGTGGGTAATGATTAACCTTTTAGAGCGTAGGCTCTGTGGATTCTGCCCATACATAGATATAGGAAAAAAGCAGCAAAGAAACATGCATTGATCTATGATGCAATTTTATTTCAAAATCACCAAGATGGTTTTATTACAATATAATGTGTTTTGCTTTGCCATTATAGATCGTTTTAAGTGCCAAAGTGTGTCAATTTGGTATGTGTTCGGTAGGATCGTCGCTATGCCGACCTCAGTGCAGACCAGCTTCCTTCCTGTGAGAGCCTCAAGGACACCATTGCGAGGGCACTTCCCTTCTGGAATGATGTGATTGCACCACAGATCAAAAAGGGCAAGAGGGTCCTCATTGCTGCCCATGGCAACAGCCTAAGGGGGATCGTCAAACACCTGGAAGGTAACCAAAGGAGGAATTTATTTCTTATATATCTCCAGGTTTGACCCAAAAAGTGAAGATGTTTATTTTGGTAAGGCCCCACCAGCTTATAGCCGTACATATCTTTCTTTATTTTGAATCTTCTATTTTGTACATCCTTTTTTTGTTTCACTTCCTCTTTGCTTGCTTCTCCACCATCAGGACACTGCAAGGAAAATGTGCTACTCAACCTTTCAATTTGCAGCTCTCCCCATGACAAATAATTGTGAGACAAAACATGAATTTCAGTTTGTAAATAATATAATGATAGGGTCTTAACAGAGAAAGGCACACATAATGTATCATGACTGTAATTATTGGATTCTTTTCTGTCCATTGTCTGTCCACCACATCCATGTGTTTTGAGCTTCAAATTATCTGATTGCCTCAATGTGACCCGGTAATGACAACCATTTAACTAATAGTAATGCCACACATTAAGTGGTAAAATCCCCTGACTGTGGTCCTTTCACCTGTCCCTCAGGCATGTCAGAGGAGGCGATCATGGAGCTGAACCTTCCCACTGGCATCCCCATCCTCTACGAGCTTGACAAGAACCTGAAGCCTGTGAAGCCCATGCAGTTCCTGGGAGATAAAGAGACTGTGAGGAAGGCCATGGAGGCGGTGGCTGCCCAGGGGAAAGCAAAGAAGTAAAAAACATAGGGACAGGAGCTAATCCTGTCCTGTGGTCTACAGTGTAGAGGCTGAACCCGAACTACATGTTTACAGATCACTGGTTTGGGCAGGAAGATAGCATTGGTGTGAATTAGTGTTGGATACAGAGAGGGACAGCTAGTATGATGGGGTGATCATGATTGAGGCTATTGAATTCTGTCTTTTAGAAGAATTTTATTTTCTCAGGTGACAGGTGACCTAACACAAAGTTTGATGATACATTTCATACAAATAGTCAGTCAGTTAATTTTTTGTCTGACTGGCAGTAATACTTTCCACTATTAAGCACTAGTATATTGTTAAATTGTGTCTTGCTATATATGTGTGCTTAAATTGATATGTGATATGTCTGTCTATCTTGTATCATCACAAACTTGTATTTGTATTGAGTAAAATATATATTTCAATGATGCAAAAAGGCATGTTTAGTGCAGTGAGAATTGTTGTTATCCCCCAACTATTTGGATTTTCCTAATAAATGTATGGTTTGAACACACAATCTACACGTCTAAATTTTTCTAACTTGTTTTATAATTTGCATGACATGAATCGACCATTAATGTTTCCCCTTGGTTAGATACATAGTTTCCTAATTGAAAACTGCATATTTTATTTGTATTCACATTGTGGTAGGTTTTCCATTTATTGTAATATTTTTCTTAAAACCAGAGCATACAGATACACAAGAAACCCTCCCCCACTGCAGAGGCTAAACAAAACACACGCAAAGCTGCCGGCCCCAACAGAGTCTACCAACCTGCCTTAAGGCCTGTGCTTCACAGTTAGCGCCAGTATACAGTACATACAGATATTCAACAGATCTCTGGAGCTGTGTGCAGTCCCTCATGCTTCAAAAGCTCCACCATCATACCTGTCCCCAAGAAACCCACCATCACTGGACTAAATGACTACAGACCCGTGGCACTGACTTCAGTGGCTATGAAATGTTTTGAACGCCTGGTGCTGGCCCAAATCCATCACCGATCCCCTGCTGGACCCACCTACAGGGGAAATAGGTCAGTGGATGATGCAGTGAACATGGAGCTACACTACATTCTGCAACACCTGGATCAGAATGGGACCTGTGCAAGGATCCTGTTTGTGGACTTCAGCTCAGCGTTCAATACTATCATCCCTGGAATCCTCACCGCCAAACTCTTCCACCTCTCTGTTCCCCCTGCCATCTGTCAGTGGATCACCAGCTTCCTGACTGATAGGAGCCAACATGTGAGATTGGGAGCCATCTATTCTGATACAAGGACTGTCAGCACTGGTGCTCCACAAGGGGGTGTCCTGTCCCCTCTATTGTTCTCCCTCTACACTAACGACTGCACCTCGGGTGCTCTTATCCAGGACGGTGACGAGTCTGCTTACAGACTGGAGGTTGAGCGGCTCATATCCTGGTGCAGCCAGCACAACTTGGAGCTTAACACTCTAAAGACTGTGGAGATGATGGTGGACTTCAGGAAACACCCCCCAGCACCGCCCCCCCCCCTCACAATAGCAAACAGTCTGGTGTCCAGAGTGGACTCATTCAAGTTCCTGGGAGTCATCATTTCCCAGGATCTGAAGTGGGAACACAACATCAGAGCCATACTCAAAAAAGCCCAGCAGAGGATGTACTTTCTAAGGCAGCTGAAGAAACATGGCCTACCACAGGAGCTTATGGCCATCTTCTACACAGCGGTCATTGAATCCATCCTCTGCTCCTCCATCACAGTCTGGTTTGGTGCAGCCACAAAGAAAGACATAAACAGACTCCAGCGCACCATCAGATCAGTGGAGAAGATAATTGGAATCCCCCTGCCCTCCCTGCAGGTCTTGTATCTTGCAAGAACCAAAAAGCGAGCTGGGAAGATTACCAGTGACCCCACTCACCCTGGGCACCATCTCTTTTAACTCCTCCCCCTCTGGGAGACACTACAGATCACTGTGCCACTAAATCCAGACACAAACACAGCTTCTTTCCCTCTGCTGTCCAGCTAATGAACACTAGTCCCCTTGCACTGTACACTGCTGCCCTTCCTCTATACCTACTGTACATACCATGTCCATATTGTGCATTTTTTATACCCAAGATAAATTGTATATAAGTCCCTCCTACAGCCCATATATATATATGTATATGTATATTTGATCTATATGCATGATTTAATATATTATGTATATTTTGTATATTGTGCTGTGTCCCATGTCCACACAGCCTATATCTTCCCTATGTGGAAATGTCCACCCTACCAAGCTGATTCCATTCGATGGCTTTATTAATGTATTGATATCTTTTCCTAGAAGTGCTATAAGATCATTTCGATGGTGAGACTGCACTTTAAACAATACATTGATTGATTGATTGATTGATTGATTGATTGATTCTGATTCTGAGTAGGCATATTTGATTTTTATTTTTTATTTTTATTTTTATATACCTTTTCACTAGGCTATTATTTTCACGCCACAAGATGGAGTAAATATCATCCATATATTCTGTTAACATGGAAATCCCCAAATTCAGGACTTTGTTATGGTTTCGTTTTTGACCATAGAGCTGAACTGCATTTCCCACAATGCAATGCGTTGTACCTTAGCAGTGGAGCACCAGGCGGGAGAAGGGTCCGAACTCTGACCATTACTGGACCTACCTACAGACATATGGGGAATCATAACTGTCTATATGTTCTGCAACACAACAAACAACAAACATGTCCGAAAACCAAGGGAACCCACGGTAAGACATTGCATCACAGCCACTTCAGTAAGCCTTGTCATGGTACTGTTTATTTCCTTCTAGAACCCACAAGCTAGCTTAGTCGACTGCTCCGATATAACGATATCGACGATCCCTTGTTCAGTCCATTAAAGGAAGCTCATGATACCGTTCACGTACACGAGTTGTATGATAATATCATTTATAATCTGTAGCTAGCATTTCCGGAGTCGTCTGCTTGAACTTTACTCACTTGCATCATTGCTGGCTAACGTTCACAGCATACTGTGGGGTTTAATTGAAGTAACGTCAATGGGACGAGTGATAAATTAGTATTCTCACATGTTTTTTAAACGTCATCCACGAATTCGTATAACAATGGAATCTGTGAGGTATACATGTCACGATGTCTTTTTTTTATATAGCTCGAGACAAGGTCAGGAAATAAACATGTTATGTTTCTAAACGTTACAGAACCAGGACGGACTACTACTCGCCAACGGGTAAAGGTAGGTCAAACACACGGGGTTTGACAGGTGTTACGGACCCTTTTAACGTCACGGAGGTACTGCAAACATGATCCACTGCTATACACAAAGCATTTAAAGACAGGTCTTAACAAAGACCAACTAAGACTGAAGACTAAGCTTACTAAGGTAAATTGGTGCAACCGGCCCCAGGTGTCTATAGCCTTGTTGTGATCTGTGTGCTTATTAACATGAAAGATGACCATATGGTCGTATGTTGTTGTTTTTTACTGCTGTAGAAGGCTAAGATGCTCAACAAATGATTTAATATTCCAGGTGAGAGAGCTTCGGTTGTTTCTCCAGCAACTACCGGTTTCATCGTTCTATTTAAATGACAGTTTTGATCACACTGAGCGGTGCTATATTGCTTATAAGGCTACATGTGATATCAATTTGATCAGAATCTTGTGCAGTGTAGTCCTGCAAGTGTATAGTTGCACATCCTGTATATCGAGCATACGGAACAGACGAGTAAGAATCCTTGCCTTAATTCAGCAAAACTAGTTGAAGTCCCTACTTCCCCTAGTTTTCAGTTATTGTGTCTTTGTGCGGATCTGTCTTCACGGCCCCTGTTTTCAGGTTAGAGGTGTGTATACGCTAATTGATTTTGAATAGTTATTGAATTTGTATATGTTCAACTTTTTTTACCCTTTGTGCAGAGATCACTGTAAATTGTGCAATTCTTACAGTTTGTAGCTTAGGTTCTTGTCACAGACTACTACAAAGGTGATTCAGGGATGCTTAGGACAGAAAGCTGAACATACCTCAGATTTAGCCCCACAACTTGTAGTTATGTTCAACAAATAAGTAATTATTCAACTCATTTCCCTACTTTTGGATGTTCAACTCTACTAACTCTGTTTGTTTCATTTAAGAAGACCTTATCTTTCTGCTCAGGCCCTTATCTCTCCGCCCGGGGAATTTAACCACTTTTTAACCTCCTTCTGCAGAAAAAATTCCTCTGTCTAATTTAACTCAGACTTTAGATCTACTTCTTGGCACTGTATATAATAGAATAGAATAGAATATACTTTATTTGTGTCACCATGAAAATTGCCTGTGGTCTCACTGATAAAACATATTGGATATATTAGAATCGACACATGCATTCCATTAAACATAGACATATATCCACCAGATTGGCATAGCACATCACATATACCCCTTCCCTCTAGACCACACACACAAGCATACACATCATATACAAGGCAACAAGGGATGCTTGTTGTTCCACGCTTGTTTAGGGTTGTGCAGAATTGTTCCTCTTTATTTTTAAAATCTATTTTAGCTTTCTGCATCCTGCCCTATGTTCCTTCCTTATGTCTCTGACCATCTCAGTGTCACCCATTAAGAAAGCCCTCTTTTTCTCATTAAGGCACGTTTTTAAGTCTTTTGACAGCCAGGGAAATATTACGACTCTTTTGGTTTCATTTGCGGATACCTCACAAAACTGTATGTATGAGGTGATACAGTCTGTATGCTTCTTAATAGTTCTTGTAAACAAAGTCTACGTCACCTTCCCATATTTGCATGGCTATTCTTGTTTGTATGGCTTCTTGTTTACAAGCTCTGGTGCCCAGCACTTGCTAATAAGAAATCAGAAGAGGGTCTATTTCATATCAGGAATGTCTACCATTATGGTAGTCCAGATCATATTGTATTATATGTTACCTGGTCAAATTGATTTACGTTTTGTTTGGATATTTGTAATTCCAAAAAGTAATCTGTGGTTATTTGGTTTTTTTATTTTCATGTATTTCAGTGAAGGACTATCTGGGTTGTCCAATGCAGCAGTACTCTCCATCCCAGCTACCCTATTTCCAGGACACCCCCATGAAACCCTCTCAGGTTGAAAACCGCCTCTCATTATCATCAAAAAAGAGGATGTTACCTCTGCAGAGCCACAAGACTCTTACCCCACCCAACACCCGAACTATAGATTCACTCTCCTCTCCCAAAGTGGCCAAACCAGCGGAAAATTGTCAGGTAAGGAGCTTGGTGGGGTTTTCATCAGGATCTTAAAGGACACAGAAATGTTGACTATTGGTTCTGTCTCGGGTATTTTGCTCATTTCAAATCACCCCTGCCTGGTTCAGAATGGCTGTCTACGGGCATGAACAAACCTGACCATAAAACAACCCTAAACGTTTGTTGTGCAACTCACCTAGTAGTTAGTTGTGTTCGTTGATGTTCCAAATCAAGTATCGTAGCGAAATACAGATTCTGTTGTGTTTTATTTGGCATTTTGTAAATCCCATTGAAACTGAAAACCGGGCCGGAAACAGAAAAGGGGGCTGTTTACGTCCAGTTGTAGTCAGTTCGCTCGGTTTTAGTCCTACTGTTGATACAGAAAACCGAGCGAAAAGACTACAACCGAACGTAAACAGCCCCCCTTTCTGTTTCCGGTTCCGGTCCGGTTTCCACTTCAATGGGATTTACAAAATGCCAAATAAAACACAACAGAAACTGTATTTTTCTACAATACTCGATTTGGAACATCAACGAACACCACTAACCACTCGGTGAGTTGCACATTTCTGAAAACAAATGTTTAGGGTTGTTTTAAGAACAGGTTTGTTAATGCCCATAGCCAGCCATTCTGAAGCAGGCAGGGGCAATTTGAAATTAGCCAAATACCCGAGACAGGACCAATAGTCAATATTTCGGTGTCAACCACTCTATTTCATCCTAGACAACCCAGAAAGGGGGCTCAATGTGTTAAATACCGGAATTGTCCTTTAACCTGTACTATATACATAGTTTTCAATAAGGGCAGTCTTTCTAATTGAGGATTGCAATATTATTGAATGTTATCTTCTGTAAGACTTTCATTCACTAGAACAATGCTCTCCGTCTACAGAAACAAACTGCACAAACTTCTTCAAGTGTGAAGTTACATCCAGGTAAGATTATCTTGTGTGATGGCTCCCAAAATATATCTTCTATATATCTTCAATAATACTATATATTAGATTGTCATCCCATACCCCCTGAGTAGAAATCACATGATGGCACATTCCCCTTTCCCTGGTTTTATATTTGCTCATTTGTATAAAATCATTGTATAAAAGGTTTCCCAACTTTTATTATATATTTTTTTTAAGTTATTTTTCTGTTCATATTCTGTTCACTATTTTCTCAAAAGTTCTATTAAATGAGTTGAATTATAGAGTGGTTCATTTGAATAAAAGGAAAATTAGATAAACCTTCACCTTCTCATAGTAGTGCCTATAATAAAAGCAGTTATCCATGTCCATCATATCACAAAGATTAAATGGCATGAAGTACAAATATGGCACCAAGGAGGTTAGAAGTACAAAGTAAAAAAAATAGGGGTGCCGTGAATGTAGAGAAATATGTTTAGGGTGCCGTGAGCCAGAAAAGTTTGGGAACCACTGGTCTAGGTTAAAAAGGGTGTCGGTTAAAAAGTGATATACAACACCTATAAAGAGGTTCCGGTTGAATTACATGATGGCAGTGATGCGCTGGCTCAAACGCTAGTTAGTAACCATGGCAACGGAGACTAACGGTTGTCCACTGTAGGCCTATATGTTATTTCAACGTTATTTCACTGTACGTTTATTAAAACTGACAGTTATTACAACATTTTCATTACATTTATTTTAACATTTGGTGAGTTTGATAACTTTGAAGACTGAGATGCAGCACAACTGATCAACTTCTGCGGTCGTGTCTCTCTGGCCCCGTTGCTTGACTGCCTGTAGACGGGAGATAGTCTGCTCAGCTGGGACTTGTAAAAAAAAAAAAAAACTCACGATTTTAACGCTATTAATATTATAGTATTAATAATTTATTTAATGTTTATTCATTTCGTAAGTGACCGTAGTATAAGCGGGATAATGCCCTTCGAGGTGTCCATTATCAGAAATTTTAATTTTAATTTTAATTGGACTTCGAGGAGGCGTTCATGGAGGACGGTTGCTTCCGTAAAGTCGTCCAATTATTTCTGATAATGAACTCCTCGTCGGGCAGTATCCCTTACATATATGACCAAGTAAACGGTGTCCTTTGTATCTTTTCTCCAGCTCGAAGCAACTGTCCATTACTGAAGAGGTGCAAGGACTCTGAAGTAATCGACAGCAGCATGAAAAAAACGTGTCTCAATAACTCCGTCCCAGGCCCAGTTCAGAGCCCAAACGGCATCGCTAGCCAATACCAGTGCCTCTCAGCGTTGTCAAGCTCCTCGCCGAGCGCCTTGAAAAGGTTGGAGCTGTCGTCGGAGGAAATTAACACAAATTTAGCAAACGAACCGATGAGTAACCCGTCAGTACGCTTGATGATGCCGCAATTGAACCCCAAATCGCCGCCCGACCCTCCGCCCAGCCGTAACAGTTCACACAGGTTGCCGGGAGTGAGGAAAGCCCACATGGTGAAAGTCACAAAGGATTACGTGTATTTACGGTCCCCAGCCAAATCTTTTGAACAACGCTTGAGGATGCTGATGAAGGCAAAGAGCAAAGGTGTCAGAAGCTTAGATCGTCAGCTTCGACTGGAGAACAGCAGCACAACTGTCCAGGACTCCAAGGACAGCAGCAGCAGCAGCATCAGCAGTAATGGCCCTCCGGCAAGCCACCAGATAGACAGTTCTCAGCGCAGTATCCCTGATGCACAGGTGAAGAGAAAAAGAGAGAAATCAAGTGAAAATACCACAGAGGATATTGGTGGTGTGTGTAGGACCCCCAAACAAGCCTCAAAATCCAATTCTACTGGGCCTCTGAGCACTCACACGGGGAAAAGGAAACCCTTGACCAGGAGACCCTCTGTAATACCTGATGACATAGGTGACCTTTTCACCCCCGACCCCCTAATATATTTCTCAAACCCTAAGCATAAAGCAGTAGAAATGCCCACGGCAGAGCAAGAAAAACTGGACCCCCACTCCACGAAGAGTGACTGTGTTCCTGACTCGGTGGCAGCCGCCCCCTGTACCCCCTCAGCTGAATCACCTTGTCCGCAAAAACGGCATTCCACTGGAACTAATTTTGCACATCTAACTGCCTCTGTCACTGTGAAGGATGCCAAATGTACGTCTTCGCCCAGACTACCCATGCTCGTTGTTAAAGTGGAAAGGTTGAATCTGGGTTTGCACTTCAACTCAATACCACTAGCCAGTGGACTAGAAATCCCAGTTTCTTTAACAGATAAGCGGCTCAATAAACACCACCGTGAACAGGTGGAGGTGCACAAAACTCCTCTCAGCACAGAGAATCGGACATCAACCACAGGGGACGCGTTGCCTGCAGTGGAGGGTTCTACCTCCAAAGACCCTTCAACCGCCACACTCCCGCCCAGTAAGGACGCTGATCATGGTAGGACGGTGGTGGACAAAGACGACATGGAACTGGGCCTTGACCTCAGCTTCGGAATGGATCTGAAGGAAGCACCGAGCTCTGAAAGCAGTGAGGATGAGCAGCTGCCCTCCCTGCAGGAGATGATGCAGCTTGCGGCTAAAAAGCCGAAGAAGAGGGCCTTCCCGGAGCCCCCCGCGCCCGTCTCATCCCGGCGACACACCATCCCCAGCAATGTAAGCTCTAATTACACAGTTGCGTTATGCTAGTGCTGCTAAGTTAGCAGCACTAATAGCCTTTATTTTACTAAACAAAAGTCAAAGTGGTATGGGACGTGTACTTGGGACTAATTGTTGCTTGATGATTTCCCTGGGCTCGTTTCTTTTTTTTTTTTTTTTTTACGATTTGTTCATCATAAAAAAAAAAGAAAAAAAGTATTTAAACTTTTGTTTTGCCAGTAACAACAACATGCCGGTCTGCTGACCCTGTGCTTTGTATTGTCTTGTTCACCCCCATCGGGCACTTCAGTCCACCACCACAGCACTGGGCTGCAGGAACAACCTGGACCAGATGCTGAAGGAGATCCGCAGCATTAAGAGGTACGCTACTGGGATCTTCCTCCCATTCAGCACCGGCCAACTACTACCGTGATTCAAGATTCAACGAATGCAGTCACTGGCAATGAAACTCTTGAGTCTCAGGCTCCTTCCATAATGCAATATAAAAAGAAAAGTATAAAGAAACAAT
>OMLJ01081017.1:0-10132 GCA_900302595.1 Gadiculus argenteus | reverse complement strand
CCCACACACACACACGCTCTCTCACACACACACACTTAGGCTAATGAGAGAGAGAGAGAGAGAGAGAGAGAGAGAGAGAGAGAGAGAGTGGTGACTCACTATACTTTTTAATCCTAACCTCTGAAGATGGGGCTGGAATCCTTTTCGATATCCAGGCAGTCTTTGAGGGTTTCTCAGTATTTGCTGAAAGGATTTGGATGGTGGTGGTTATTGATGATTTAATTATTCTTTGTAATATTATATTCTTGAGGATAGCAAGGCATTCAGGGATTTGTTTATGGGTTGTTTATGTTTGCACCTAGGATCAGATGTTTGAGGCTTTACGGTTGACTCTAACTAGCTCAACATTTATGTGCTCTAGTGAACACTTTTTACAGTGTGTGTTTATGAAGTGTCTGCTAAATCAGGGTAGTTTTGGACATTGGCTGGAACTACTTGGGGCCCTATTTTAACGGTCTGAAACGCACGGCTAAAGTGCTCAAACGCATAGACCGTTGTGGGCGGTTCTATGGCGATGTTGCTATTATGACGGAGGATAAATTACTTTTTTAGTAGGTGTGTTCTGGGCATAACGTGCAGTAGACCAATGAGATTTCAGTCTCCCATCCCCTTTAAGAGCTATGAGTGCATTGAAGTGGACAAGTTGATATTCTAACAGCGCGTTTGCTGTCTCCGCTGAGACAGACGCATCACCACTTGAATTTCAAACTTCAAATAATAATAGTAATAATAGGCCTGATTCACACATGGATTAGCGTTTTCTTCTACAACTTCAGAAACACGGAGTTGTACATTTCGGCAAAGAGAGCTTAACACATATATGATATACGGACGCATCTGTGTGTCTATTTAATGATATATGATATATTAACAAACATCATTTGCGCAGTATTGTGTACATTATCGTTATGGACTTGTGTTCATAATATGCATGTGTACCCCCACTAATCGCCATGGACTGTATTATGCGTTACGTGTTTAGTTTGTGTTTAAACAGATGGGAGCGCACACACACGTGCACGTGCGCACGTGCGCACCTGTGTGTGGCCGTATTAATTAATTATTTTAAACACTCACTCGCGGTAAAACTGTTTTCTCACGATCAAATACCCATCAATCCTTAAAGTTATAGGCTTGTACACGCTGGGCTGGGATATACTTTGCTCAAGTTTATTATTATTATTATTATTATTATTTAGACGCATGGCATAGCCTACTACAATGTTCATTCATGCAGCCCCTATATTTTTTTTCTATGCAGTTTCACACATGAACAATCTTTGACATCATAATATTTTAATTAGGCCAATCGTTTGCATGTTTGTGCTGTGTATATCCTACGTGTGTGTAAGATTGCGGCATTTAAACCAGGTATTTGGCGATCAGTTGCACAATTGCAGTGGCGCATTTTTTAGATCATATAAATAGAACCAAGTATAATTTGCGCCGTAACACGCCTCTGGTTTTTGCCGACACGCCTCTCCATGCGCAAGTCTAGTGGTGCCTGTTTGCTGCAGGGGAAAACCAGCTTTGCGCTGGGTGCAAACTAGCAACGATACATGCGTCAGTGTAGAAAGTAAATTGCGCTGGGTGCAAGATAGGGCCCTAAGACACTATCCTTGCCTAAACGCCTTCTATCTGTCGGTTGTTCTCTAGGCTGGGATTTACTTGATAGGGACATCCCACTCCATGGCCGACTGATTGTCTGTCTGTGTAGTGAGAGATGAAGGGGATTTCATTCATAGAAATTTGATAAAATATCACAGATATAACACTGTTAAAACCAAAAAACCTGTCTTTTTACCCTATTTTTAGTTGTTTGTTTGTCCTTTCTAATCTTTCTTTGTGAGTTCCCCAATGCAGTGGTTCAACAAAGGTCTCTCAAAATCAAACATTATGAGCATGAAAAGTATCACTAAAAAATGTTGCAGAAGCGATAGCATAAAAAAAAACTAAACAATGTAATAAACACACAAAACAAAACAATACAAAAATGAACAACGAAACATACTGACTTTCTCTCTCTCTCTCTTCCTCTCTGTGTGTCTCCCTCTCAGCTCGTCCTCCAGAACAATAGAGGGGGGCGGTCCGGTGAAGCCAGTGGGCGCGGCCCACAAGACATGTCTGGTGTGCTCCGATGAGGCCTCCGGCTGCCACTACGGCGTGGTCACCTGCGGCAGCTGCAAGGTGTTCTTCAAGAGGGCCGTGGAAGGTGCGTGCCCGCCACCTCCTACACAATGTCTGCACAGGCACAGCGCACACACAATGGTCCACATACTCCTGCTGAATACAACTCACAACTGAATGGTGTCATTATTATTGTTATAATTATTGTTTTTATACTTCAACCAACAGCCAAATATGACATTTGATGTTTGTGATTTGTGACTCCATTAAGAATCTGTGTGTGGTTCTCCGTGATTAGTAAGAGCACTGGAGTTGGTTGATTGACTCCTGTGCAATGGAGCAATGGTGGCAGCAACTTAATGTAGATCTGAAAGTGGAAAAAGAAAGCTAAGTCAAAGTTAAGGTAAAAGTAGTGGAAAGCAATGACACGCATCGATAACATGTTTATGCTTACCCATTTACCTTTTAAACGTGGACTCCCAGCGAGGGAGAGTAAAAGTCCAAAGTGTTGTGAAAATCTTGGGTTGGCTGATGTGTGTGTGTTTGTCATAGCCTGGGGTCAAATGGGCTCAGAGCCGGGAGTAATGGAACAGCATCAAGCACACAGGAAGTGAATCATCGGAATATCCTCCTGCCACTTATTTTATATTGATGTTTGTGTTTTCTTATTTACTTATTTTATTTATTTAGCATTTCCCTCTTCAGTCCATCTTTCTCTTTATCCATCATTGTCATTCTATCCTGTTGTTTCCACCCTCTTCCTGCCACTCAAGGGTGGGATTGTGAGCGGTTTTATATTTTGGTCCAAATCAAATACCCAGACACCCATTTTCAAAATGTTTTTCCACTCGACCGGAAAAGTACTCACTTGGAAGAAGTCAATGGCATGGAAAATAAATCAACTCCAAGAGTCAATTCAACTAAAGTCAACCAGAAGACGTGTCTACTTTTGAATGTGTGAATGCGCTCAATAGTGCAAACTAGAATATACAACGGAGCGCCAAAAAGGGAAGTTATTCTTCTCTGACCCCAACCTCGCCAATCTTCCTCACAAAGTGTATTGACTAATAATAATGTCCCTTTTTATGCCAAAATGGCTATACACGGAGGCCCTTTTGGGGTGGTGCAAAGATTATGTGACCTAATACAACAATACTACAGTCCTGTATAGCTGCATGGGGTTCATTTCAAGGTGTTGGACCAGATTGCTATTAGAAGGCTGTGAAGCCAATGTACTAGACAGAAAAATGATAGTGGTCATCTTGGGGATCTCAAAGGATTTTTATGTAGATACATTTTAAGTCACTATGACAGTGGTTCTCAACTGGTCTGGGCTTGGGACCCACATTTTCCATGGTCATTATGTCGTGACCCATTTTTATTTGAACCAAGCAAATTTATTTCACCAGACGCATTCTTCAATGCGCCTACCTATTGTATCATTCGACAGTGGTATGGTCTTCATCTTATCTGCTGCCAATTGATCTATAACCTGTCTGACCATGTCCATTGCTGCAGGTAAGAGAAGCTCTTCTGCTATTCTGTGGGCTTTCTTGGCCTTTGCGAAACGATCGTGGTAAGATGCGAGTGCCTGTCCTTGTTTGGGACATGATGATGTTAGGCACTTCTGTGATGCCCTCAGCTCATGGAGTCGTATTCGAAAGTACTCGACCGGTTTGTCTTTGCAAATGGGATGTTTTGTTTCTAAATGACGTTTCACTGTTCATGCTCTCTACTCTCTGCGTACCTGAACACCACATCAGTGTCAGTACGAATAAATATTAAGTTTGATTGATTCAAACTTATAATTAAAAAAAAAAGAGGTGTAGGACCAGAAAAGTTTCTATCCCTTTTGTTTCCCATTCTTTTGTATATATTTTATTTATTGCATTTTATTGCTCATTATTTTCTTCATATTATTTTACATATTTTAATTTAACATATTATTATGTTCAATTAAATTTGTACTTTTGTACTTTTTTTTTTTCTCCTCCTACACTCTGCGACCCATTCAAAACAAGTCCGCGACCCGACCCACCAGTTGAGAAATGCTGCACTATGATACCCAATGAACACTGAGTCTGAGGCCCACTGTTGAAAAGCCTTGCATTTGCACTATTATGAATGTTACAAACCAGGTGTCAGTGGCAACTTTCCTGCCATACATTCAAATCACAAACTAGTTGTTCTGAAATGGTACAGCGGAGCTACCACAACAGAGACTCACTCTTATACTCACGTGTGTGTGTAGCGGTGTACAGTTTCTTTGGCCATAGGTTCCACCAAAGGGAACAAAACTGATCTTTTCGCAATTGCAATTAAGTACGTTGCTTAATTTACTTCAAGTCACAGTGAGATATTTACTTCTCACCTTGGTTTGAATATGGCTTGAATATTTGTAATCTTGGAATTTAACACATGTTTACGTGTTGGGTTTATTTCCTATTTCTATGAGGAATTCTAATTCTAACTAGAATAGCTACCTTCATGTATACAGGCGTCCCTGATTGAGGATTTGCAACTCTTTTACAAGATAGACCCAAAATGTATGCAGCAGAAATGTATGAACACTACAATCCATTATATGAACATCTACATCGACACAGCAATGATCAATGCTGATCTGGCAACAGGGCAGAACGGTCACAGCAACTATAGCTGTGTACCGACCTGGACTTTTTCAGTCCCCCTCTTTGCGTACGGACCACAGGGAAGTCCGAGAGGCTTATCAACGGAGCGACAAGCTACGAGCGACTCAGAAAAGTACCACCTCTG
The DNA here is from genome assembly GCA_900302595.1 of Gadiculus argenteus. Classification (NCBI taxonomy): domain Eukaryota; kingdom Metazoa; phylum Chordata; class Actinopteri; order Gadiformes; family Gadidae; genus Gadiculus; species Gadiculus argenteus. Next base: position 5,230 of record OMLJ01081017.1, on the reverse strand, counting down.
CTGGAGGACTTTCTGAGCCGCTGGAAAGAGTCATGAGGGGCGGATCCTTGGCAGATCCTCTCTCCAAACCGCAGCCACAAAACGTCATAGCGGGAAAAGTACGCCTGGTCGGTACGTGGCTTATGTAACAGGCAGATTCAGTTCCTGTTACACAATGGTGGATTGCTGACTAAGTTTGCAACACATATTGAATCAGAATTCCTAGAAATACTGTTGCTGATACAATGATCAGAGCAACGCCAGTTCACATACTATTTGTTGTTTGACATTTTAAGGGCACCAATGTCCTCTTTCCTAGACCCTATTTGTTTAGAAGTTTCTATTGACATTACACTTCCAAAAAAACTGTTGCGAAATGGGCAGAGCTTAAGGTCCCGAAAGGCAAAAGGTAATTTTTCCTGTAGAAGTTTGTTTTGTAATTAATTGATTATCTTGAAAATAACATACAATGGCGGTAGGCTCATCGAATATGTGACAATGATATTAGATTGCATAACTGTTGCTTCGACTTCAATTTAATGGAATATAGAGATAACATACTTAATTTGTTCCCCAAATAGAAGTGTTGCAGCAGCATTCACATAATTACAAAAACACACAATGAGCGAGGTAAAATGGCAGAATTTCAACACATATAAATACGAAAAATACTATTTTAGATAACAATAGAATACAATAGAGATATATTTTGTACCAGATGGCACAATATTTCTATTTAAATCCAAATTAAATGGATGGCGTCTACAACTCAGGCAGACTGTTGGGTGGTGTGATGCTCGGGCCAATGGTCTTCCGTCGTTTTCGGCTGTTTGGAGAAGAGTTCTTAGATACTTGAACCAGGCAGGAGATCTCCTCAGCAGGTTCTCTCCCTGTCCCTGGAAAGGGGAGGACAGGGGGGCATGTAGAGTTGGGCAAGTGTTTCTTGATGTTGGCGAGGCCATATAACGTTGGTATTCTTCTAAGCTATTAGTTAGCTATGTATGCATACTTGTACCTTGGCCCTGATGTTCTCACGCTCATTCACAATTGTTTGTAGTAATGATTAATCTGGGACAGTTTAATACATATCATTTATTATACAAATAAATAAATCAAGGAAATAATGAGTTTTCCACCATTTATTCTGCACGTTTAACTGTTGTTTCACTGCGCACTGACGTAGCTGTGCAATACATTTTTGAGCCGTGTAATATCGCTCTATATTTGCATCTCGCGTGTCGTGTAATGAATTTCAGTTATACAATTTCTGGCAAACCCGTACAGAAAAGTGATAACGGGGGATGCATTTTTTTCCTTCCAAGAATGAGAATATTCCTTCCAAGAATGTTTGCTCAGCCATTACTGTCAAGTGCTTTCATCTTCCTGGAGTACCTGGTTAGTCTTCAGATCTCAAATGGAACGTCTAAATGTCACAGATCATTTTAATCATTGTCAATACTAATCGCACCCAGTGTTTTAATATAGTGTACAGAAAACGGCTATACACAAATGTATTTAAAAAGACAACGTGTAATGGTAAAAGCTAAAACAAATACATCAACCGCTTCTTGGGTTGGTCAAAAAGCGAACAGAAACATACACATGCATTATCTTGAGTCTGCAGGACATGACAGCTCTGCCCCACCAACTGACTGGCCTCTGGAAGAGAGCCCCTCTCTAGCGGCTGCTGGTGGGAGTTCACCACTTGGTCGATGGAAGTGCTTAAAATCAAGAATCGCTTGCCCCACACGAGCACACTCCAATACAAAGTAAATGGGGGCGAGTGGGCCACGTGTTTGGTGAGTCAGAGCCCACCAAATAGTTATTTTTTGTTCATAACGTATATTCAACATTACATAGATACATCTTCCAAATGCAAGATGCAGCTTGAGTTTTAACTAATGTTTGTCAGTCAAATGTCTCAGTCATAAAGGAGGAGAAAATCAAAAGGTTATATGAGCACACCACACCCTGTGCTACGGTGGTCCGAGGCGGAGGTAGGCCGAGCTGGGTGGGCATCCATGCGGGGTCATACCAGAGTGGTGGTCGCTCATTAACACACGTTAACATACGTCTTGGATGTGTTACTGAGGCTTACTAGCATGCTTTCTGGAAACACTCCCTTGTGATGATGATAACAATTATAAACATTGACTCATAGCTACATAGCTAATGTAAACTGTACCTGGTTTGGTAAGTGGTGATAAGATGATGTCTGTGACTGTGTCTGTTGTCGGCAGAGGTAGTGACGGTATGGTTTTGTTTTTCTCCCCCTCTCTGTCCTCCGGTTATGGTCTCTATGCTGAAGGATGGAGAGCACGACAGAACACGGATGGTAACTAAAGACATCTTTCAATTCTACCAACAGTAGTTTCTGCTGATTGTGATGTTCTTGATTGACTTAAAACAGGAACCCCTTCCCCATGTGATTCAGATGTTAATGCATGCAGCTAATCAAACTAATAAGTAAATGTTAATTGGCAATGATGTTTAACATACTTTTTTGGGAGGTTATTAAATTTAAATTCATAGACATAGACAGAGGTCTCCACATGCAAAACATTATAACAGTACATTATTGATTGTCTTAAAAGTCTTTGCTTTAGTAAATATGATTACCATTCAAATCAATCAGACTATGTAATTATGTCAAATATATTTTATGTATTTCTCCATAATATTTTTCCACATTGTACCAAGCAAACAAGCAATACATATCAAGGTCCTCTTGAAAAGCTTTTGTCTTAGTAAAATTCCTGTCATAGGAATTACCTTTACCTTTATATTTTATGACGTGCTTCGGATTAAGCGAAGACATGTTAGTAAAACATGTTTGTGATCAACAAACATGTGATTAACAAAGCACTAGCTTTTCAACCTGCCGTGATGGCGCTTTGTAGCCATGTGTAGTTAGCGGCTCAGTGGGATTAGAGGCAGATCATATCCATGGGATCAGGTCCAATTCCATGTTTCTCTGGAAAGGTGTAAAGTAGGCTTTACGATACGAGTGCCCCATGGAAGGTGTAGATTGTGGTTGGGAGCAGTGCCAAGACAGCAAGAATGTATTAAAAAAAAACAGTAATTGCTGATAATTCCTGCAGTGTCACTCCACATTTCCAATGTGGACAGATTGTGTACAATCGGTTTTGCATAGTTGTGTTTGACTCCCAGACAGAATTTACCATGTTCCAGCTCCAATGACTAGTCAGACTTTGTTGGGAGGGAATGGTTACTTAAGAAGCCAACATGGTAGCCACAAGGCAAGTGGCTGACTTCCATGACCCTGGATAAAAACAGCAGCCGACAGGCCTCCAGTATGTTGGCAAATTAGGAATGTAGACAGCAGGCTCTCTGGTTCTGCACAGTTCCTTCCTGATTCCACCGCAGTTAAAAGGCAAATCGCTTTGTGTTTGGACCAAGTTTTAATTCACATGTAAAGTCAGGGCTTATCCCCAGGCATGTTGAACAATACATGGCAGAGATACAAAACAGAACAAAGGAACAGAGAGGACACATCTCTTGAGTAGCAATGGTAGCAACGTTACTTTAATTTGTATGTTAAATATAGCTCCTCGATATGTACCCTTGTAACTGCGTATGATACGTTGGCTGCGGTCTTGACGGAATATGAGCAGCTATGTTTTCCATCTTGCTGATGTAACATGTAACTCGAGCGTGTATTCACTTGGATCATGATAAAAATAGGAAAACATCTCGATCGGCTTATAGATTCTCATGCCAGCACACACATTATTTCATAATGGCTTGTTGCATAATCTGTGTTCTGCAACATCAATTACAACTTTAGGGGATTTACAACAAGTCAATGGGAAATACATGCTAGATGAGAATGACCTTTTATCTCTTTCCCCAATTAGGGTTTACCCATTGAATATACTGTAATAATGAAATAAATTTCAAATGGTTTACATGTGAAACTATATTAATTATCTATTTTTGGGTGACTAAGAAGTTTCCAGGTCTTGTTTTAGAATCCAACAAACCCACAGACCTTTAGATTACATGTTTCTCGACCACTTCTACTCAAGAAGAAACCACAGCAGCCTTGTGGAGGTTTAGCTACATTTTAGCGCTTGGATAGTTGAGCAGAGCGATGATCTGTCTATTCTCTACCAAGGAGAGGTGCAGAGTCAGTGGCCCCATCACAGAGACATAGCTGCAGTGTGCGTGTCCACGTGGTGTGTGTGATGCCGTCATGTTCAGCTCTTTTGAGGAACTATTTCCACATTTAATGGATTAGCATCTTTGGGCTCCTGCCTGACTGTAGATAAATTATGGAGATGTTACATTTAATTTTTTTCATTTTTCATTTTTCATTTCATTCATTTCTGTGTCCAGTTATATCAAAACAAGATTTGTTACTCAGATGGAATCGTGAAACTGCTTGGCTGCCTGTATCTTTGTATATTTATGGTGTGTAACCAAAAATATGTGAGGACAAAAAAAATTGACTCATATGATACTGATCAGGCGGTTTGTGTACAAACCCTTCTTTCATGCATCTTTTTATAATGGGGCTAGTGTGGCCTTGTGGCCTTGGCAGGGTTGTGATTCTCTTCAAAGACCCTGCAAGGCTATTTACCTACCAGTCGTATATCTAACCAAACCAAACTGAGTGCATCTGAGGGAAAAAGGGGGCATTTCTACATCATTATATGTGTTATGGATGCGCTCTAAAGGGAGGCTCGCAAGTGTTGCTCACAACATTACTTACTGATATATTTATTTTTTACAATCTTTCACCCAATTCATCTTTTGAGTGTTTAAACCAATGAATAATCGGAATAGCAGGATTTCATGCAACAGACGCAACCAAGTCAAACAATGCTATAATAACCCTTGAAGCATGTCGGGGTCAAAGCTCACCAAGGTGGGGCTTCTGCAAATGATAAGAGGTATAGTTCTAAAAGGAAGGCTCCATAATGATGTCATAGCAGCAGCTCTTTGACCTGTCCTCACCGTAGGTGAGCGCGTGCTGGGGCTTTGTCAGGTCTGCTCGGGATCAACAGATGGTCAGTGTAGTCCCAATATGCCCAGCTAAAGCTAATCCCTCTTAAACCATTTTAGCTGGCTAATATTGCTCTCTCCTTCTCTCCCTTATTCTCTCTCCTCCTCTCTCTCTCTCTCTCTCTCTCTCTCTCTCTCTCTCTCTCTCTCTCTCTCTTCCTCCTCCTCCTCCTCCTCCTCCTCCTCCTCTCCTCCTCTCTCCTCCTCTCCCTCTTCTTCTTCC
>OMLJ01081001.1:0-10780 GCA_900302595.1 Gadiculus argenteus | reverse complement strand
CACGCAGTGTCAGGGGTCAGGGCCATAACTGTGTGTTCTAATCTGACTTTCTAAAAAAAAAAAAATATCCCCCTAATCCTGTTAACTGGCCAACAATCCTGGGGTTTATTTACAGTAATCACAAATGGGATGATAAGAATGGCTCTGGACCACTACTATTTGTCTGAAGACTTTGGTCCAACAGCGGAGAAGGAGATATGGTATAGGGGGGGAAATGGAAGTGGTGGCATTCCTGGAGAGAAAAGGGGGGAACTGACCGAGCATATGGCATTGTGGTTCCAGTGATGACTCAGAGAATAGCAAAAATATATATTTTCAATAATTGTGTCTGGGTTTCGTTATTATAGTATGTTATCCTAAATAGGGCTGGGAGATTTGTCCTAAAAAACTATTTAAAATTTTCAAGTGAATGGACACTTTTCGATTTAAACCAATTTTTTGTTTTAGTTTCTCTCCAAACAACAAAAAAAATACCAAAAATATGGTCCATCTTAATACACCCCTTTTTCTACTGTATAAATTGGGGGCCACATCTTTTGTTCGATATGACACCGCCTCTGTGATCACCTTCCACTGGGGCCCTTTCTAGTCATAAGGAATGACATACAGTAAGGTTTAAAACACTGCCGCTTTTATCACTGTTACTGAAATAAGACCTTCATTTAGCAAAGACAGAAGTCAAATTTGATGTGTTTGCCAGTCTCCCAAAACAACATTTTGTTTGCATGTTGACAGTGGGTAGTTGTTTGCATGTTGACAGCGGGTAAACTTGGTCTTTAAGGCAAAACAAATCGGTGGGGTCTAGAACTTTAATAAATCTTGGTTTTGCTGGTCAGTCATTTCACAAACCTTTGTAAAGTAAAAATCCAGTAAAAATCCAAAATTAATCTATTAAACAGAAAGAATCGCCATAAAATAGGGGCGTTCATTAAATAACACAACAGTGAATTCTTAAGACAATGGATTGCACCCAGCAAGGCCTCCCTTCGACCCTGCAGCGACAGAGGTGATTCAATCCGTTATAGAATACTGTCTCTCAGAGGGGATGCAGTCTGCTGTACAGGATGACGACTTAATGACATGGAACAAAAGATGAGCCTGGTAGCTGGATGGTGGATGGCTGGGGAGGAGGAAGAAACCTTTCCCATTATGATAATGTTCAGCAGTCAGCTGAGAAATGCCAGGGATGGGAGGACAGCCATTCACTGTCCATCACAAAGCACTTAAGGACTCAATCTGTCATTGGGCCATACATTGATCAATGTAAAGCATCAAGTCCTGTGAATAGAGGGCTGAAATTAGCACCACCAGCTTTGTGATATTGACCGTGGATGCAGGGGTCAATACTACGGCTAAACCACAATCAAGGTTCTCACTTTCTCATCTCCTCATCACCCATTCTCATCTCCACATCATTTGATGTGGAGACAGCCGGTGAACTTCGGACCACTTGGTAACCAAACAGTGCTGTTTTGCAGGTGAAATACAAAGTCACGGTCAATCAAATGTAATGGTTTGCAAAGACATTAAAATACTTTTTTTCCAGCCTTGCGTTCGTTTGGTGGTGATGGATGCAACACCACATCCCCTCCAGATGGTTGCACCTTGGGTGGCCGCTCACAACTGCTGTTGTGTGCCAAGACCTGAAACTCCCTCACCAACTACGCCAAGTTATATATAGGACTGCTATTCTAAACTGTGCCAACTATGTCGGCAAACATGGATCCATTCTAATATGTATTGCAAATAGGTTTGGGAAACGGATAAGTTCTTAGAACGGCACACTCGTGTGATTGGAGCCTCTGTTAAGCCGCAAACATTGTGACCTGGGATGTCAACCTTCAAAAGGATGGAACAAAAACTAAATATGATGCCATCACAAGGGTTGAAGAAGAGGTTTCTCAATGGGCCTGTGTCTTGCGGAGGATGAACAGATGCCCCTGGGTGTCTGCCTGGCTGGCAATCACCCATGGTCCAGCACTTGCTGGCATGTCTTCCAGCGCTCGAGTGCCTGTACTCCAGTGAGACACATTCATAGCAGTAATCCAATACACCTTATTAAACACTGCTGGTCTGATAAAGCTGCCATTAAACAGTGTGCACATCAGTGCATGAATGAAACAAGCAGTTCTTATTCTCACTTGCTGACAACTAATGTGTTCTGAATGTGGATTTAAGTTAATTTAGCTTTCTTTTTTACTTAGATAGAACATTCAAAAATAATTAATGCAATTAAAAAAAGTTTATTGAGAGCGTAATCAGGAATCAACTTAACTTAAGAAGGCTGTTCAGGCCAAAAAAGGGTCTCCAATATGTTTAACTCAACTCAAGGGATTGGAGCCAATCCTGCTGTCCACATCTGGACAGAGGGGAGGGGGGGACGAACCACTGGGATGCCTGGGACATCAGCAGGAGGATTCATGCAGCACGGCACTAATGCAGCAAAGGCACATCTGTGATTGTTGACACTGGTCTGGAGGTCCTTGGGTTTCTTCTTGAACAGCGTGCACTACTCGGTCTGGAGCCAAGTGCACATTCCTCGGGTGCACATTGGCTAATTGGGCTTCTAATTGTTGGAGGTTCACGTTTGCCCTACTGCCTTTCTTAAATCACTGGGATACGCTACACACAGGTCCATCATTTTGCTGTTCTAGCACCGGGCCACTTCTTTGAGGCGCATTTATTATTGCCTTTTCATATCATGGATTATGATGTAACAAACATTGGCAGAATTCCATTTAAGTGACTGCAAAGAGATTGGCAGCCATCAATATCAAGCTGTGCTTCCAAGAGTGGCAGAGCTATGCAAGCTGTGTCAAACTGCAGCAGCTCGCAATTTGTTCGTCCAAAGACCGTCAAAAAGTACAATTATTGAGAGGGTTATGGATCTGCCTTGGTTTAAAAATGCAAAAAAAAGGGCTATAGGTTATGTTGAGATAGTAGTGTATGATGTTCTGTCTGCTTTGGGTGCCAGAAGCAAGAATTGTTAGTATTCCCTGTTTGGTGGTTAAAGTTGACAGCAATGTCTCTGCTGCAATGTAAATAAAACTGCTCTACATAGGAAAGTCACCTTTTAAGGTAAATAAATATTGAAGATTTTCTTTGAATACCCTCAGGCCACACAGCATAGAAGACACATCTTAAACTCTTTTTCAAAAAATGTGGTGAACCCGGGTAAGAAAAGACAGAATATTCAAAGCCTCTTTTATCTAAAGGGGACTCTAAATATTCACTACGGCTTGTGCAAACTTTTGCAATCGGATCGTATATTGGCAATTGATGCAATGATCAACCTTTGATGAGAACCTTTTTTCTGCACCAATAATAGTATGTTTTACTTACTATGAGACTTACTATGACTAACTTACTATGAGAACCTCTATAACAGAGTGCACGTAGAATAAAATAAAATAGTATGATTAAGACGTATGTTCCAACAACGCAAAATAAGCTTCAATAGACACATTTGTCAAATACAAAGCAGATAAACATGCTTATATTCCTTCATAAAATGCCCCCTCAAACTTCTAAAAGCGGCTTCTACAGGGACAGCTTTGGACAACTAGACGATCCCTGACCGTCACCCTGTAAATAATGTGGAGTTTACCAAGAGGGAACTGGTTTGACTGGCCACACCTTTATAAAATAATGCATCAACCATGATGAATCTGGAGGATCAAAAACATGTCATTAGTGAGTATAGTGTGTTGTGTGCCGTATTGAGTAGTGTTATTCGCACCCTGCTGTATTTTTTCATTAACAAAAAAAAATAGGAAAGGCCCATTACAAAGGTAGCAGAGAAAACAAATACACTGAGCCACAATGCACACCTTCCTTTCAGCTGCTTCTTCAATCTGTCCTACGAACACTAAATTACCTTAATAATTGAGTTGTGAACAGCCAACAACAAAGCTTGTCCTGAAACAACATATGTCACCATTCCCAAGACGTGTATTTGGATGTTACAACGGGAGTCAATCAGATGACAAGTCTCCCAGTAAACTGCGACATGTTGCCGTCTCCAAGGGTTGTGACCACAATTTATTTGCAGCACACCAAAGAAAATCCATTTGGAGCTGCATAAGCAGATAATGATCATCCAATATAACAGGTAATCTAGGTAAACACTCAACACTGCTGATGCATCAAGCACTTCAAGGATGAAGAAGCATGCAGATGTTTGTTTACAGATGTCAACAGGCTGCAACGTTAATCAATTCTGAGAAGAGCGACTGTTTACCACCTCAACTACCAAGGCAGTGAGGAGTTGGAAGAGACAATCCAGTGGAGATGAGTATTACAATACTGACAGGGGGGTGTAGGTTGCTGCACTTTTTAACCACAGACTTCCTTCGATTGATAGGTGGTTGTGTGCTGTGAGGTAGACAAGCTCCAGCCTGTGTGCAAGACTCACATCCATTTTCATCAGCCACTAACAACTGTTTGGAAGAAACCCAATAGCCTCTATTTTCATGCCTGTAAGGGGGTATTAAGGAGACACTGGATCTGTCCCAGATTAGAATGTTATTTCCAGTTTCGTGTAGTTAATATTAATCTGGGAGTTTGAGGGGCTTTGTTTCCATGGAGACTGACAATATCCAATGTCGGACATGGTGGATGTTGAAAGAAAATGTGGTTACCTTGGAAACAACCATTCGAGTCACTGTGAAAGGGTTTGGGAAAGTGAGGAAAGACGCAGCGATATCCATTAGGATAATGATGTCGTGTCATATATCACACTCCCCTCCCCTCTTCAGTCAATCAAAAATATTTAAATACATTTTATTTAACAACAAAAAATAATAAATTGTTCTGATTTGAGAAGCCTTTTTAAATATATTTTGCTTGTGGGATTATTGGTAGGTTTCTCCGCTTTGTATTCAATTACTTGGGCCTTGCCACATGTGTTGTAATGATGGTGACTGTTATCTGCCAACAAAATCTCTACTTACCTCTTCACATCTGCCTTAAATTAAAAATACATACAGTATATGAGCGCTCGCCCTGGAGCCTGGTCTTAGCTCTCATACAAATCATGGTAATACCATGGGACATTCTTCAGTCTCCTTGAATTCAACATAGATCACTCAACAAAACATGCAAATAACACAGCATGGGCCAACTGATAAGCGGATGCTTGGAGCCAGCTGGCTGAACTTCTGTGACATAACTGAAACAGGGCAAGAACAAAACCACATTATTTTCCAAGGTCCTATTTTTTTTTTTGTATCCTCAGGGAAAAAAAAAAAGTAAGGGTTGTCTGAACGGGTTTTCAAAAAGCATTTGTGAGCTGGGGACAGAGTGGCACAGACAGCAGCCTCTTAGAGATCCAGCCTGCCACTGCATAGCCTGAATGGCCCCGGCCCAGGTGATAAAAGAAGGACCGCAGTTCAGGGCAGGAATGGGAACCCCCTGCCATCAACTCTCATGGCTAAACATTGTGAATATTAGTCCATTTATAACTTATTGCTACTCAGAGAAAGAAGAATAATGAGATAAGACTTAGCATTAAGTACAAATTCTAATGAATTGAAGAAGCATTGGGATTCAAATCGATTATTAAAGCAGTACCCTTTTTGTTCAAAACAACATGAAAATACTAAATGATAAATCACCTATAACAGAACAAGTTATAATGAATTAATAAAAAAAGAGAACAGAGGGCAGGTCGATTAATTATTTTTATCAATAAAAAGCCTGCTGATTTAGAAGAAATTCAAACATTACAGTACACTGTAAACTGGCCATAATTTTTAACCATTTTGAATTTGCTGTCTCAGCTACAGATGGAGACACTGCTCTCTATCTAAGAGATGTGTGTTTGTGGATATTAATTTACCCACAGATGACCTGGGATACTTCGATCATTACTTAGTAGAGGGAACTCGGGGGACTTTTGCAATCATCACTGCAGTAAATCAATCAATAAAATGGTTGACCTTGTCGTTTCACTTTGACACGATTGCATCTGCACAGAAAATTGATTTAAACTATAATTGAGTTAAGGATTTCGGATGCCTTATTGAATTGCTGTCTTATAATAACTGGGCAGTTTGAATTGGAAAAACAACATGCCAACGAAAAACAAGCCTTTAAAAAAAGAAAAAAAGGAGCTGTACGTCAGGTTTGAGAGTTTTAAAGAAAGCAGAAAAGTGCAAGATTTTGAAACTAAACAAATATCCCTCCCTTTGTGCTCCCTCCCTCCAATAATTTAAATTTGACACATGTGATTTACATGCAAGATTAGTTATCTGAACCATCAGGGAAGAGATGCCCTGGTCAGAAATAACGTGTGGTCTAAATCTAAATTGACTCGTACAGGCAGTCAACGAGAAACAGATATTCTCACAATGCACTGCACTAATGGCAGATGGGTCACAAAATGACAGTAAGTTACAGAACATTAAACGGTGACAGCCTCAGATTTAAAATGGGACTCGATCTTACACACAGCAATAAGAAACACTGCTATGGACGATGTGGGGAGATGTGAACTTGGTATTTGACAGTTCATTTTCTCTTTCAACAATCCAACACTGCCACACAGATGTCGCCCGGCATATATGATTCATAGACATCAAACACAGTTCACAAGCAGTCGACTTCCTTCTAAATTCACACTCTGATCTACACTGTTGTAACCCTTAGAGAGAAGCTAAAGTGAAACGCTAAAGTCAAATCAATAATACCATCCAGAGAAATAACCTGGAGAAAAGTATGCATACATTGTCTTTATAGAACAGTCAAAAGTTTACTGCATAACAAATCAGCTTGATTTTATAACCTAATATTCCCCATAATTTAAACCTATTGAACTATATTTGGAGAGGTTTTGAACTTGTTTGACTCTGACCAACTAATTTCCAACAGTTCGATAGCGCAAAATTACCCTGTAGCTGTCCCTTAGAATCCAACAAAGCTACATGCTGTATCACGCTACCTACTTTTAGCCTTGTGCTCAGGGCAGCTTTAAAGGCGATCGAAAAAAAAAGTAATTGAACATGTCAGACATTGATTCATCTATCCGTCCACGATTTCTTATCCCGCAATTGCTCCAATTCATTTTCGTATTGCGTCACTGAATAGAGTTTCATGCACAAGAGTAGTCTGCCCTGTAAACCCCAATATTACATTTGTAGATACCGGTATGTGTAGGACATTATCAGGTGTCTATCTATTAGATCTTGAGAGTGTAGCACACAGGTTGGACTTAATCTAGATTGATGACAGCACAAGTGCACTGAACCTGACTAATGAGTCCATAGGCGGGTTGATAAGTAGCAAATAGTCAGTGTTATGTCAGATGGAGTGTTATGTCAGATGCATGACTTGGTGAACTTTCACTCTAGACCTAATTTTCATATTAGGTTTGATGTTATACTAACTTTTGAGTTGCACATAGTAACTCTCAAAAAGAACATGAACGTACTTATATTGAAGTTATTAGAAACTTCAAAAACGACGTTTTCTTCCGCTACTGAGACGTTAATATTTGGCACTAATGGGACTACAAGAAGTGAAAACTTCCACACCCATATTAACTCTACTTTAACCCTACCCTATAACTAAATACTTGCCCAGTCTTGCCAACTCCTCTACCACAGCCTCAAGTACCTCAATCTTGACCTACATAACCTTTCAACACGGTCACTGACCCAGGCTGTGGGGATGTGCAAATGCTGTTTGACAAACATAGGCGATGCAAGGGTGAAGAATAGGATGTTGGCTATTCATGGAAAGGAGGAGCTGTTGGAGATGCAGGCAGCAGGACTTGATTCCTGTTTTGACTGATGACTGGTGACAGGTCTGCCCTGTTGCCACCATAGGAAAACAGACAGCAACAGGAAAGTGACCTGTGAGGAGTCAAAATCCAGTGGCCAGAAAATGGTAAGCTCCCTAGTCAAGAGTTCAAGGGTATGTGTAACAAGGTTAATTGTTATGACTCAGTTATCCACTCACTGTTTCTCCTGTGATATGTTGTTAAAAGAGGATTCATAGAACAATTTAATAATATGGTAATCTTACATTTGAAAACAAACTGCAATTCCACATGACCAGTTGAGCTCATTTCTAAACCACCAAACTAACAATCTTTCTGGGAACAATTAAAGAACAATCCACGTCAATACTGTAGCAATACAGGAAGCAGGTTTGCTGTTGTAGACAAGAAAGTATTGGACCACTGGTCCTGTTTGTCTCCAAAGGAAGCATGTGTACCATGGGTGTGGCCACTGTTGAAAACACAATGAGAAACAAATTTCGCAACAGTTTGCCTTTTGGACATTCTAAAAGAGGAAACCAAGAAAAAAATAACCAGACATATTTGGCCCTTCCACATGGAGGGAATATTGTTTTGGTGCACTGTGGAGAACTAATGCACAACAAGGAGTAAACCGTTACCCTTTGCCCAATCAATTGGGCAAAGAGATTGTCTTCCTAAAATAAGCTATAAATAAAATTCAAAGATTTGCTTTAGGCAGTGTCCTTTTTCACAGCAAATGGAATCAAAACACACAATCTGAAAATACATTCAGGGCTGATTTTCCCTTTTATTGACAAATCTTCCTTCAGACTTTCCACTGGCTGCCAAGAGGTGATTTAAATAATGTTAACTCCGATCAGAGATATCTCATTAATATGTAGTCGAGTCACAAAATCTTGAGTCCGAGAATGTTTCTAGTCACAATCGCATGAGACAGTGTTGTGATCGCTTATGGCCGAGGGACAATAAATATGATTCTTAATATCTGACATCCGAGTCCAAATCATGCAGTCAGTCCTCAAGCTCCATTGATGTCACAAGTCATGACAATGTGCAGTGACATGTGCTGATATGAATCCTGATGTGCCCTGAGGTTGGGAAATGTTACCAACCTGTTGGCCTACCTAGGCCCAAAATATGCAGACGTATCTGTAAAGTTATACACGTTGATCGATCATTTCACAGCATCTAGCAACCAACTACTAATGACATCTCCTTTGTCATTCCGTCCGTGTTTTTTCACTACAAAGCTTAAGTCACTTTAAAAAAAAAGAAGAAATGCTAAGCTTTTGGTCGATTCTAATCGCATGCTTAGAATCGAATTAAAGAGGTTTATAAACTAAAGCTGGTGTACTGGCCAAGTAGGCACACAGTCAGGAAATCGTCCTACTCAAGATGCAGTTGGAGGTCTAGCAACCGCAGAAAACGTGTGGGCATAGAGTGGGTGGGGTTGCAGGAATACCGAAGTAATAATCTCACATGCCTGTGAATAACAACAACCACTGCAAAGACCCCACCTACCCCTCACACATCGAGAAAATGGTTTCTTCCTGTGAGTGTAAACCTTGATTACAATTTGAGGATTGCACAACACCAGATAAACTGTGTCAAGGGCAGAGAAACATTGCTCTTCTGCAGCCAGAATTTTTATTTGGTCTCTCCCCTGGCTGGCATAATGAATGAGACCGCTAACCACCTTCAAAACACACTAAACAATGGTCAACATCATCTCATCTCTGCAAAAAAAACGCAATGGAAAGAATGTGCCTCGTTTCTTTTCCTTATTCACCAGCACCTTTCAGCTGGATCGGTGAAGGAGGGGAACAAATGATGTTAGATGAATAGCTGTTGAAGAAAGCACCCAAAGCTATTTTGTTATATGGAAAATCGACTTGTCTGAACAACAAAAAAACACTGACTGCTCGGTAGAGCAAAAAAAAGGCCTGGTTATTTCCTGCACGTCCTGACAGATTCCGTGCCGATTTATCTTCCATTTTTTCACACAATTAAGACAATCTGACAACAAAGAACCCTTCAAATTGGTCATTGATCAACATTGACACATGTGGGCCCTACTGTGTTGCAGAACTGTCACAGCCTCGGATTGATGACTAAGGCCCTACATTTCACTTCTGTTTAAACTTTAATTAATTTCAGATGCTTCCCAGACCAAAACCACTCATCCCCCTCACGCAGCCCTACATGCATATCTCAGGGATTCAGAGGCTTAGATGTTCCACAGTACCTCAGAACACAAGCACTACTACACATATTTACGAGACTGAACTTTTCACCACGCATGGGAAGCAGGGTAATGTGCAACGCACGGGTGTCTGGGAAGTCATCAACAGAATAATAAATAGATAGGTCTGCTGTAGTTAGGCAGGCTTGCATGGACGCACAGCCAAAGCTGTTGCCAATAGTTAGTCAATGGCAATATGAAAATCATAGTTCCACAACAGAGGTGGTAGAACTAACTCAATTGTAAATTCGTCCAATTGGGAAAAACAATATGTTATGTTAATGTGTGTGAAGAACGTGCCGGCTGCACTGCATTTTGCATTTGTTTGCCGGAGAAAGCATTCATTCATCAAAATAAGAATAAGCACTCTCATACACATGGTCTAAGTAACGGATGAGAAGCCAGTTCCCACTGGGCTGACATCTGGAGAGGTGAGCCAAAAAACATGTCTAATCGAAACACATTACAGTTAATGGCCATAGAAGCCAGTGTGTGCAGGTCTGCTGACTATCAGCCTGTCCGCTAAATGTCTCTGCTCAGCAGACGGATGCTGTGAAACCAGGGAGACAGTCCGTAGGGGGGGTGTCAGGAGGTCTTCACTGGCCTGCAGAGATAGGGTGGACAGGGGCTTGAAACGGGTGCAGGACAGAAAAGAGAGGAAGAGTTTCCACAAAGCATCATGTCTAAGCACTGTCCCCTGAAGTCAAAACAGAGCACAGAGCACACAAGTCCCCAGCATTGCTGGCTTTCCAGGCTGCAGCACAGGAAAGGGGTTT